>QXEO01000265.1:0-57189 GCA_007115705.1 Dactylis glomerata | reverse complement strand
TTGTCCAGATATATACTTTCTGTCTGATCTAAACAGTGCGTGCATGCATTGTATCCCTTGTTTGACTGTCCTGAAATGTTACTAAGAGCAGGCCAATCATTGATGGTTACGAAAAGCAACGCTCGAAGGTCAAATTCCTCTTGTTTGTGCTCGTCCCACACACGTACACCTGGTTCGGCCCACAGCTGTAAAAGTTCATCAACTAATGGCCTTAGGTACACATCAATGTCGTTGCCGGGTTGCTTTGGACCTTGGATAAGCACTGGCATCATAATGAACTTCCGCTTCATGCACAACCAAGGAGGAAGGTTGTAGATACATAGAGTAACGGGCCAGGTGCTGTGACTGCAACTCTGCTCCCCAAAAGGATTCATGCCATCTGTACTCAGACCAAACCATAAGTTCCTTGCGTCACCTGCAAATCTCGGGAACTCTCTCTCGATTTTTCTCCACTGCCGACCATCGGCGGGGTGCCTCAACTTATCGTCTTTCATACGATCTTCCATGTGCCATCGCAACAACTTCGCATGATCTTTATTTCTGAACAGACGTTTCAACCGTGGTATTATAGGAGCATACCACATCACCTTGGCAGGAACCCTCTTCCTGGGTGGCTCGCCCTCAATCTCACCAGGGTCATCTTTTCTGATCTTATACCGCAATGCAGTGCATACCGGGCATTTATCCATATTCTCATACTTCTCACCGCGGTAGAGGATGCAGTCATTAGGGCATGCATGTATCTTCTGCACGTCTAATCCTAGAGGGCAGACAAGCTTCTTTGCTTCGTACGTGCTGGCGGGCAATTCGTTCTTTCTTGGAAGCATCTTCTTCATCAGTACCAGCAACTTTTCGAATGACGAGTCAGTCACACCGGTCTCTGCCTTCCACTTCAGCAATTCCAGTGTGCTACCCAGCTTCTTCTGGCCATCTTCACAAGTTGGGTACAACAATTTGTTGTGGTCCTGTAACATCTGCTCGAACTGCAACCTCTCCTTTTCTGTGTCGCAGCCTCGCCGTGCTTCAGAAATGACCCGGCCAAGATCATCAGCGGGCTCATCTGGTTCCCGTTCTGCACCCTGATCTTCTTCTTCATTGTCTTCCATTGCGGTATCAGCATACTCAGGGAACATAGATCGGTAGTTGTCATCATCGTTCTCTTCTTCTTCATCGTCGTCTTCCATCATAACCCCTCTTTCTCCGTGCTTGGTCCAAACATTATAGCCCGACATAAAACCGGACCGAAGCAGGTGGCTCTGAATGACTCTTGAGGAAGTGTAGTCCTTCTCATTCCGACATTCAACACATGGACAAAACATATAGCCACCACCATGCTTGTTCGCATCGGCCGCATCTCGAAAAGAATGCACGCCTTCTCTGTAAGCGGCGGTGCGTCGATCACCGTACATCCATGGATGGCTCATCTGCGTCATGCAACAGTATATCAAACACAATCACGATCCTAAAAATTAGTACCGCACGGTCTAAACGAGGAAATATAGTTGCTAACCTTTTAGAATAAGTGGAAATAAAGAGGAAGAGGCTTAAGCGTGGCTCGGGCACCTCATATCGTAGTTGTGTTCGGTGAACTGAAGCGGCATCGCTCTAACAAACATTTCAACAAACACCTCTAGTGCATCCAAGCAAAAAGGAGAGCTAGCACACACTCACACACTTTCATCCAAAAAAATGCAAGAGGGGAGAGAGGGGCTGCAGGGGCCATATATATAGGCAGAGTACTTTAGTCCCGGTTTGAGACACAAACCGGGACTAAAGGGGGCGCACATGCGGGCCGCCCAGCGCATAGCCCTTTAGTCCCGGTTTGTGTCTCAAACCGGGACTAAAGGCTCGTAACGGGCCGGGACCAAAGCCTCCCGGGCGGCTGGCGAATTTGGGGCGACGTGGCCGGGCCTTTAGTCCCGGCCCAGATGGAGGCCGGGACTAAAGGGTCCAGGCCTAAGGCCCGTTTTCTACTAGTGAAGGCCTCAGTGTGTAGTTGGACCTACAGGTGGTGAGTAACAAAATTGGGCCATGGGCCGTTGGGTGTCCGCCAGGACGTGTTTTTTTAAAAGCCCGCTAGGAGGTGTTTTGATCGCAGGAGTCTGTAGGCATGACGAAGGCATCGTGCGCGCATGAGCTAAAAGTTAGCCAAATACACACGGTAATTCATGCATATGCTATATATAAGAATTGTTTTGCCAAAAATAATACTCCGTAGGTATTCAACTGAATACCCTTAATTAAGCTGGGCCTGCCCCTTTTGCATTTTATATGTATCAAGAAGCTAGATTTTTTGCTATAATTAAGGGGCGCGCTAGGCGGTCAGCCCATCGATTCCGCCCCGAAATTTGTCGTGGTCCACGCCGTCCAATCGCGATCCGGCGATCGGAACAAGCCGCAACGTAAGTTTGTATATCAGTCCTTGGGTTTTTTGAAAAAAAAACCCGCAGTCCTATTATAGGGACAGATCTGTGCTAATAGTTACATTTTAGCCCCTGGTTTTTTGTAAAACTAACCCGCGGTCCTAACTCTATCCACTCCACAGATAGATTTGTGTCATAGCTATTACAACATAAATTATAACCCGCGCGTACAACAAAAATATGCTATTACAATAAAGTGTCTCAACATTTTGGAAAAACGAATGTTACAAAATTTGTTGAAAAAATATACTACCTTTTGATGCAGCAAAAAACAACCAACTACTTAAACAAAAAAGAAACCATGTTACAACAAGATCTAAAAAATGTGACTAACAACATTGTTTCCTACCAAAATTGATTGACAACAAAAATCACAGACTATTTCAACACAAAAACACAAACAATTATAACAAATAATAAATGCATATTTGCATCATTTGGATCACAGAACCTGTATTACACCATTGCAACATTTTGATTTCTGTTTTTCTAACAAAATTAGTACGCGTTTGTTACATTTTGAAAAATGTCCATGACGAATAAGATCTAGGTAAAAGGCAATATAACATCTCGAATATTCTTTCGCTATAAAAAGTTACACATTTGTTACAAAAAATAATAAGGTATACAACATCGAGTAAAAAGCACGGGAAAGCTAGTCCATGGCGGACTAGATCTCAATGATTCGTCGACATTGACTGCAAATCCGGATCGCCGGAGCCCATCGGCGCTGGAGAAGAGCACCAAGAACCAATTTTCACTAGTGGGGAGAGGAAAGACACGCAGTTACAATCCCCGCCGGGCGACGACGCCGTGGAGCGCCCGAGGCTTGTGGGAGAAGAACCGACGATGACTCACGGGATGGGGTCGGCCGGGGCCAGCGCGGCATCTCGCGGCAGAGCGAGCGAGGCGCGCGAGAGGGAGCAGGAGTGAGAGAGCGCGAGCGAGCCAAGGGACCGATCGCGCGATCGGTCGCTCGAACAGGAGCCTTTTCCATAACTAGCACAGAGGCCCTCGCAAATGCTTGCCGTTCAGCGAATGAGGTAGCACATTGTTTAGCTAAAGAAGGCTGCAGTAATAAGCTTTGTAATACCTAGGTGGGTGTTCCACCAGTCTGGGTTGTAAACTTGTTAGACACATATTGTGCCGTTAATTAAACATTTGCGAGGGCATCCATTGTTTTTTTCCCTTTCTCTAAATCATAAAATTCATAGTTCTATATATACAAAATAGTTTGCCCAATAGTTCATCACAGTTGTTCTATTTTCACGGTTCCACAACTTAGAATTTTACTTCACATGTATGTTTTTTCTTTCAGAAAATGTGATATTTGTATCCGAGCCAATAACATCTGCGATATATAAGCGTATACACCACTACCATTTATGTTCTTCTCCGTCATCCTCCCGCAAATGAAGTCTTTTTGAGTTACACTATGCACGAAAAAATATACTTCCTCTCTTTTTTGCTACCTAGTTAAACATAACATGTGATGTAGTTCATGTGTATTTGCTACCTAGTTAAACATAGTTTATTTATATATGAAGTGCAATATTTTTAAGAAAAAATATTGAAAGGAACTTTTAGAATATTTTATCAGATTATTTTCTTGAAAGGATTCATTAATTGTATATTTTAAGTTCACCATCATGTTTTGCTTGTCCAACCGTTCAAAACTAAAATATGGTTTTACAATTTTTACTCATCTACCATTTATGCAATTCTCCCTCAATAGAAGTCTTTTGAGTTTGAGGTTACACTATTTATGACTAATGCACTTGCTCTTTTTTTGCCACACATAATCCGTGACATAGTTCAGGTGCATTTCATACCTAGTTAAATATAGTTTATTATTTTATGAAGAGCAATGTTTTTAAGAAAAAAACTATCAAAATGAACTTTTCGAATATTTAATTAGAGTATTTTCCTAAAATAATTCATTGAGTATAGATTTTAAATTCACCATAATGGTTGGCTTGTCTAGCAGATCGAAACTAATATATGGTTTACCGATTTTGAGACATTTCTACAAAAAGTAGTCAAATCTATTGGATGTTGATGTCATGGGATGATCTGCATATGCATGTGTATGTCTGGATCTGATCCTCTTTTTTCTTTTTCTTTTTGCCAGCCAGCCCATGCATTGTATGTTATATCAGGACTCTAATTTTTTTCTTGGCGATGTCCTTGCGTTACGTGTCTAGCCAGGACTCTTTTTTTCTTTTCATGTTTTACGTTTCATCTGTTATAAGTGTCTACGTTTAAAGAAACTATGGACACGTCTACACGTTACGTAATTTATAATCTCTTATTAAATCACAGCCATTAATTTTAGATCTAACTGCTATTATAATTTAAATGATGTGGCTTAACGTGGTGTCTCTATTTTGGACCCCCGTATTATGCTTTTAGTATACAGTAGATAGATTAAGGCTCTATCTGGCGATTAGGAGGCGATTAGGGTTTCCAGTGGAAAAGGCGGCGCTCGCTGTTTTCTCCGGCGAGGTGCACGGGGTCTCTGGCGAGGGAGAGCTCGGTTTCCCTTCGGCTGATAGTGTCTCCTCGCTGCTCTCTGGTGAGTGCTTACTCGGGGTGATAAAGGGGAGGCCCTTGCGCCTCTACCCACCCTTGGTGGTGTAGATTGATCTGGTTTGGCGAGTGATCAACCATGGATACGAATCATGGTGCTCCTGGTGGGGGAGCTGCTGGCGGGAATTCACGGGGCAAGGAACCTGTGACGGAGGAGGAAACGATCGAGGAGCTGGTTGGCCGCATGAAACTTACGGAGGCGGAGTCAACAAAGCTGTTCATTGATGATCGGGCGGATACGCATATGCGACCGGTCTGGGCGCTTGCTGGAAAGGTTTTGCTCCCGCGGCCGCGCGTTCTTCATATTCAGACGATCGCCGACGCGCTACGTCCTGCATGGGGTAACCCTAGGGGGTTGGTTTTTCGTGATGGCGGCCCTAATTTGTTTGTTGCAGAATTGCCATCTGAGAGAGAAAGGGATAGAATCTGGGAAAGGTCTCCGTGGACAGTGAGCAAACACGCTGTAGTGTTGGAGAATTTCAAGAGAAGTCAACGTCCATCAGAGCTGAGGTTTGATCGCTTGCCGATCTGGATCCGGGTTATGAATCTGCCTTTCAACTTACATGATGATTGGGGTCAGAAAATTGCAAGCAGTATCGGTGAATTTATCAGTGTGGACACTAGTAACAGGATGTTGGTGAGTGGAAAGTTTTTGCGGGCAAGAGTAGCAATTGATGTGAACATGCCATTGCAGCGCTGGATTCCGATTGATTCAACTCTTCGGGAAGCATGTGATTGGTATGAAATAAAGTACGAAAATCTGCCCTACTTTTGCTTCTCCTGTGGTTTATTGGGTCACTCAGACCTCGTGTGTCCAAACCCAGGGGAGAGAGATGAGAGAGGGAGTCTTCCTTATTGGCAAAGTTTAAGAGCTCCGGATGAGAAAAAGAAAAGGCCTGATTCAAATGCTTGGCATGGTTTCCCAAAAGGGAGTTCTTCTCAGGAGGCAGAGGGCACTCAAGATGGGCGTGTCCCAAACCCCATGGGTTTCCATGGGGGAGGGAGAGAGAAGGGGGGCGTGAGGCTGGTAGAGGAGGTTTCCAGGGTAGGTTTGCAGGAGCTAGAGGCAATATGCATACTTATCGGAAACTTGAGATGCGTGGTTCCGAGAATGCAATGGAGGTGGAAAATCAACTTGTCCTTTTTGAGGGCCACGTTCTGGGCTCTAAGCGTGATGACAGACCAGAGAAGGAGGCTGGTTCAGCAGCACCTTCTCCGGAGGCTAAGAAATCGAGGTTGGGAGGAGATAATGCAGCTGAGGATGGTCTGAGTACTGATATAAAGGCGGCGACTGATATTCAGTCCCGCCAGGAGCAATGAGTTGTTTATCTGCAAACTGTCGGGGGCTTGGGAACCAGGCGGACAGTTCGGGAGCTTCGCAGTCTGGTGAAGCGAGAAGGGCCCCTCCCTTCTCTTTGTGATGGAAACAAAGATTAGTGGAAAAAGGACAGAGAAATTGCGTAATGCTTTGGGTTTCTCAGGAAGTTTTGGTGTTAGTAGTGTTGGTCTCAGTGGTGGTCTTGGACTGTTCTGGACAGCAGACTTAATTGTTGATCTGAAGAGTTTCAACTCCAACCATATTGATGTGCTGGTGCAACCACGTGATGGGGGAGCCCAGTGGAGATTTACCGGGTTCTACGGAGAACCGCGGAAGGAAAACAGACATACGAGCTGGACCCTGTTGAGGAGGCTATCAGAGGCGTTAGCTTACCCATGGCTCTGCATGGGTGATTTTAACGAGACCCTAGTCAGTTCAGAGCACTTTGCAGTCAATGAACGCCCAGAAGCTCAGATGAGGGCATTCAGAGAGTGTATAGAAGAGTGTGATCTCATTGACGTGGGGTGGTCGGGTCTACCCTATACATGGGATAATAGGCAGAATGACTCGTCGAATGTTAAAGCACGGATCGATCATGCATTGGTAATGAAAGCACTGCATGCGAGGTTTGCAGTGGATAGAGTTCGGCATGTACCGATGGTGGAGTCAGATAATTGTCTTCTTGCCATGCGGTTTGCGAAAGAAGAATGAACAGCAAAAGTTTGCCCTCGGCTAGGTCTTTTCATTATGAGAATGCGTGGCAAACCATTGGAGATTATGATAAGAAGATTGCTGATTCTGTGGAAGGAGAGAATTATGAGCAAGGCGGCCTGTCTGGGCTTTCAAAGACCCTACGGGAACATGCAAATCAGGAGTTGGCAAGCTGGGGAAATTCAGAACTAGGCAATTTTCAAGAAGAAGCTAGCTTTGCTAAGGAAAGATCTGGAGCGAGCCCGGAGGTGCTCTGTGGGCCGAGGGCCATCGAAGGAGGAGATGGAAATAATGGGCCGTCTAGGCAGGGGTTTTTACATCAGGAGGAGATCTGGGTAAAGCAAGAGGCCCGAGTCCAATGGCTACGGGCGGGAGATAGGAATACGGCTTATTTTCATGCGCAGGTTGCTCAGAGGAAGCGTATGAATCGTATCTCTAGGCTAGAGAGAGGAGATGGGGTTTTGTGTGAGAGCGTAGAGGAGGTTCGCTCAGAAATCCAAGGCTTCTATCAAAACCTCTACCAATCTCAAGGGGTGCCAAATATGACGGCGTGTCTGCATTTTGTTGAGGAGAGAGTTACACAACCGATGAGGGAGGAGATGGATAACCTTTCACAGCTGAAGAGGTGCGTTATGCACTATTCCAAATGCATCCATCACAGGCTCCAGGTGTCGACGGTTTTACCGCTGGTTTCTTCCAGCGCCATTGGGAGATTGTGAGGGAGGTCTTGGTTCCCGCTATTCTAGAATTTGTTAATGGTGGTACTTTACCACCGGAGCTCAATGAGACAAGCCATAGTGCTGATTCCCAAGGTCCGTAATCCACAGTCAATCTCGCAATATAGACCCATATCTTTATGTACTGTGATGTATAAGATTTGCACAAAGATGATTGCATTCGACTGCGACCAGTCTTGGAGGAAACCATTAGTCAGGAGCAGAGCGCATTTGTTCCGGGACGGTTGATTACCGATAATGTTCTTGTAGCATTTGAGTGTATTCATAGCATGAAGAGAAGGAAAAAGGCAAAATCGGGGGCGTGTGCGGTCAAAACTCGACATGATGAAGGCGTACGATCGAGTCGAGTGGCCGTTTCTTGAAGCGATTATGTCAAAATTGGTTTTTCGAGCTCCATGGTTCAGCTGATAATGAGTGTGTTTCTTCTGTCCGCTTCTCAGTAAAGGTAAACGGAGAACTATTACCACATTTTAATCCATCTCGAGGACTGAGACAGGGAGATCCAATTTCGCCATATCTATTCTTGATGTGTGCTGAAGGTTTGTCGGCATTATTAAACAATTTCACGTTGGGCTATGTGGATAGAGGAGTCCGTGTGTGCAATAGATCGCCTTGGATTACTCACCTGCTTTTTGCGGATGATAGTTTGATCTTTGTTGAGGCATCACCGAGAGGTGCGGCCAGACTCAATGTTATTCTGAATATGTATAACGAGGCCTCTGGGCAGTTGGTTAACCGGGAGAAAAGCTCTATCTTTTTCAGTCCGGGAATTCCAGAAGACCGACGAGTGGTTGTCAAGGGAGAATTGAATATACAGGTGGAGGCTTTCAGTGAGAAGTACCTGGGCCTGCCGACTGCGGTGGGCAAATTGACGAGTGCAGTTTTTGATTATATTGCTGAGAGAATTAGAAGTAAGCTGAATGGTCGATCAGAGCGAAATCTCTCATATGCAGCAAAAGAGATCCTGATTAAATCAGTCATTCAAGCAATGCCGACCTATAGTATGGCATGTTTCTTACTGGGAAAAGGAACAATTCAGAAGTTGACGTCTTTAATGGCTCAATTTTGGTGGAGTGGGTCCTTGGATAAACGATCCATGCACTGGATGGCATGGGATAAGATCTGTGTATGTTGACCGTATCCTAGACATGTGTCGTCCTCCCGACCTTGGGGATCGGAAGTTTCGATCCCACGGGCACGCCTAGCGCTGCCCACTAAAATAGTTACTTTTATTATAGATGTATCTAGATATATTTTAGTGGTAGATACATTCGTATTAGCGAAGAGTAATATGGGTCGGAGGACGTACCATATTTTACACAAAACAAATATTTTAATGCTTTATTATGTCCAACTTATTCAACTGAAACATGCCGCCCCAATACATAATAATAGTATTTTATCATGTGCATGCAGTTCATATAGACGGAGACCCATCAGGACAGAGTCGTCCAACGTCCTGGTACCCGCCTCCGCCACACAGTATAAATCACCCGCAGGCTCGGAGACCGATCTGGTGTGGGTCGTCCTCCATCGCCACAAGGACATTGGCCATATGGTGGCAACCGCGGACGCCCTCATTGTTGTTGATGAGGCGACCTTCAGATTACTCACTGCGCCACCTACGACGTTGGTCCGCACATTCATGGCCACAAGACTTCGAACCTGCAGGCTGTTCCGACGAACATCACTTAAAAGTACGGTTGTGCTAGATGAGCAGTCCTATTATTTACTCACAACTAGCACATTTTGGCGCGAGCACCTTATCTGAAGTTAAATTTTATATTATACTAGTCATCAACCGTGCATCGCACGGGGCTATATAATTTCTCCCACACTAGCTTCATTGTCTTAAAGTTACATATTTATGAAACTACTTGTCACCATTGTGGAAAGTTTAATGGCATATCCTTGTCAACTCAACTCTTACTACGTAACTTTAGTGAGTTCATTCCATCTTCAGTTCAACTATTAGTTTGTGAGATATTTCTCCTATATTCATTTTTCATTCATATCTCTTCCAAATCACCAGAGCTTATTTTCGCATCTACAACTACTAGTTAAATTCATGTTTTAATTTCTTCATCGTGTATGATTTTTTCCTTTGCATGTGAATTTTCGCAAGTATAGTCCATTTATTTTCACAAACAACAACCAATAGTATATTCATGAAATATGCGCACATAAGAAGTTTTGTGTAAATAGTTACGTAGAAACACTAGCGAAAGCGAAACATTTCGAGTCAGTCCACCATAGGCCGGCTCTGGTTTCTCCATCCCGCTCTACGCACCTTGTACTAATAATTTGGTTTTTGGGGGAGGTCGTCTTCCTAAACGAATCTGAAATTGAACCCTCGGTTTGTTTTATTTTGAACCACCTCTGGAAATATGAACTTTTGAGACTAGCGTAATAATTTTCCATCGATATATAATGAGGCATATGCTACAAAGATTATACCGTTGGAAAGTTCTTTGAATTTGAATTCATTGGTATAATTTTTATGTCATACTTATCATATTTTCTTCACTGAAATTAATTGGCAAAGTTTTTCCCAAAGTGCATGTAATTGCCTAGTAATCCGGTATTGAGGGAGTAGTAGAGTTGGTCCAACATATCAACCGACTCTACAAAATCCATACCATGTCCGGATGACAAGCTAAATAAAGGATTGCTTGCATTCTTGTGAGCTCAATGGAGGAAGTAGCTATCTTGTGAGCTACCCTCCCTTGAACAGTGTGTAATATCCACCTTCTCGATGCTCGCCATTGACGCCATGCTCCGCAAAGAATGCCATAGGTAAACTCCACCGTCTATCATTCCTTGTAATTGGGATTATCAAATTTGTAGAATCATATTTGGCTTGCAGCTTGAGAAACCCTGGTTGATTGGCAAGGGGTCGATAAACCATGTTGTCTTGCCGACGTATCAGAGTTTGATGTTTAGTTACATGCTAGGAAATATGTTAGATGCGTATCAGAGTTGTCATTTGAGCAACTTTCTTACGAAAACCGACGTTGTTATGCCTTTGTAGAGATGCATTGGAAGTTCTTTTTCCCGTGGAGTAGTCCATCAAATACTCGAGTAGTGTTATTTCTGCAAATCAAAGCTTTTAACATACTCTAGTGAACTCAACATTTATATTCATTGTCTTTGAACGGAAGAGGCCCTAAACTGTGATCTCCATATATGTATGTGCTTGTAAATTTGACCATATGCATGTGGGCTGTAGTCGCATGCACTTGCATCAGCTTTTCCTCCCTTTGGCTTGACGACCACGCGAGCCCCATTCCGTTCCGTTCCTCTCAACGGAGTCACTTAGTCAACTTTGTTGAGAAAGTTGATTAACCGAAGAAGCTGTTGCCGTCAGGTGAGGAGACGCAAAGACGCGTTGAACTTGCTCTGCGGTGACAGTTGTTGAGAATACAACTATTTATACAGCTTTGGGCAACTCTGACGCAGTTGGTGCGCATTCAGCTACGTACGATCGATCCAGCAGCTAGCCAATCCACGGCCACAAGGCCAGTGCTGCTAATCTCAAAGCTTGTAATTTTTATTTTAGAGCCCGATTGGTTCTTAATAGTCTTCTCTTAGCTGGCCGATGCCATCTAAATATATAGTATATGTGGTACTGGACATCGTTAATTATCTAGCTGCCAATAGTGAAATTTTCAAGTATAGTACCTCGATCGTGTGCCGAAGAATATCCTGGGAGGCTGAGGGGCCATACTATTAAGAAACCACAACATCACTTTTTTATAGTATCACTGATATTTTAAACTATTCTGCAGTCAAAGTTAGTACAAATTAGGATAGGTTGATCCCATCGAGATTATTAGACTATCTGCGGGATACTCGATCTGGATAGTATATATACTCCTTAGTACTGACGATCTTATGTAGAGATCGATCCCCACGTTGAAAAACTGGCATCAGCTAGTTGCCAGCATATCTTATAATGTGGTTTGGAAAATTCAAATTCCCTTAGAACATCGCGGCGGCACTGTTACTAATTTATTGTTTGTCATGCCAAAAAGACAATCCTACATGCTAACTGAGCATTCTCTTCTTTCTTAATTAATAGATCGGGGCAAAACTTTTGCTCCCGTTTAAAAAAAAAGACAATCTTACATGCAAACCGAAAGCGGCACGTAGGTCGCGTACTCCTACTAACTACTACTACTGGAAATCAAACATGGCAAATTAGATGAGATCTAAGGGCCTGCTTGGTTCGTCTGTTTACTTTCCCAGCCTGTGATATATATCTGAGGCCCGGTATCACTGTGCCCCTAGAATACGCCCGGAAAAAAACAGATCTGGAGAGGTCCGTGAAAGTCTACCCATCTCATGTGCAGGAAATTTTTTGAATTTAAAGGGGCAAAAAGCTTTGCCCCATTCATTAATTAAGAAGAAGTTTAGAAGTCTTACAAACCGAGACTAGCTCGGCAAATAAAAGATTACTCTCGCGGCATGATTGAACCCAAATTTTTTGCACCCGCTAAGCTCCAAAGAGCCGCCTCTCCCCTAATTTTGGATACAACAATAGTAGGCATAGTTGCCACCTTACGAAACACTCTAGCGTTGCGCTCGTTCCAAACCTCCCAAGAGACAAGCATGATGAGAGAGACGAGTGATTTTCGACGAACGCCACTTGAGTAGATGAAGGTCATCCACCATTCCTTAACCGTTGCGTGGTTGGCCCAAGATGCGATGTCCACCGAAGTAAGGCCAAGCCAAGACAAAACGGCATTCCAAATCCTAAGAGTATAACGGCACTTGAAAAGGATGTGTGCCGCCGTTTCCGGAGCTTGCTTGCAAAGTTGGCAATTGCCACAATTTGGCCACCCACGTCTTTCAAGCCGATCGGCCGTCCAAACCCGATTTTGCAAGATGAGCCATGCAAAGAGCGTGCATTTGGGCGGAGCCCAAGTCTTCCACACCGCCTCCATCATGTAGGAGTTGGTCATTCCTTCAAATTGAGCATTGTAGGCCGATGCCGCGGAGTATTCCCCCGAGTTGGTGAATTTCCAAGTAATGCTATCATTGGAGCCTTCTTCAAGTTGCACCTCGATGATCAAAGACCAAAGCTCCACAAACTCAACCACATGGTTTGATGTAGATATTTCGTTGGTGTCAATTTGGCAATCCAAAAATTGTTTGTCAAACCCTCCCGAACCGTGAAGCTTTTCCTTGACGAAATGGCAAAAATGAGAGGAGCAATGTCCTTAGGCTTCTGTCCATGAAGCCAAGGTGTTTGCCAAAATTTTGCCGTGCGCCCATCTCCAACGGTGATGATTGTTGCCGCATAAAAGAACTCCATATCCGCCTCACTACAAGGATTTTCACTCCCAATCCAAGCCTTGGAGGGGTCTTTCCAAAGTAGCCAAGGCCACCGAAGCCTTAGAGCCCTTGCAAATTTTTCGAGGTCAAGGATGCCAAGGCCCCCCTTCTCCTTGGGCCTACACACAATCTTCCAACTAACCTTGCATTGACCACCGGAAACTTTATCCGCCGCCGCCCAAAAGAAAGCCCGTTCAATCTTGTCGAGAGCTTGTAGTGTGCCGGGGGGTAGTGCAAGCGGTGTTATGTGGAAGATCGCTTGAGAGGTGATGACGGATTTGATTAGAGTGCACCTCCCGGCGGCCGCGATATTCTTTCCATGCCACGGGGCGAGCTTGGAGGCCGCCTTATCCACAAGTGGTTGCACATCAATGCCCTTGATGCGTCGAGAGAAACACAGGGAAAACTGAACAGGGGTGAGAAATCAGACGAACCAAGCGGGACTCCGGAAAATTTGCAGGGACCGGAAACTTTACACCGGTTTTGGCTCTTCAAAAACGTAAACACCTTGTGGTGCCATCATGCAAAGTTTGGGGGATCCTTGCCGCTCAGGAGTCATGACCAATGGCAGCTTGCTAATTAGCTCGTGGAACTTGCGGGCAGTACGTGTGCATGTCACATGCACACACATGACACAGTTGGCCGTCGATCGGCCGAACAGATTAACGAGAGGCACTGATGGCTAGTATGTGCCACCAACCTCTGCCATGGCCAGCATCTTATCTGTCGCTTTCTATCTTCTATCATGCTGAAACTCGACTGGTGGTGTGCACGCTTGCGTGCCAAAGTATACATGCATGATTTCATATGCCGCCATCGACCGACCGACAAAAGGAGAACTCGTCTGTCACTTTCGCTCCTGCGCTCGTGCTCAGATAAACAATCGGTTTAAGAAGTTTTTTTTTTTGATAAAGAGAATATATTAATATCAAGTTGATACCAATTACACCCAGCCTCTGCAACAACATAATATCCGGAGCAAGTCTAGACACGCACATAGCCGAAAAATTAAAGAAGAAGAAAAAAAGAGAACAAATTCCCCGTCGAAAGTAACCAGAGACTCACAACAGCAAGAGCACGACACTGCTGCAAATCGCCGATTATCCGACACGCATACTTCTTCCAATCCGCTACGAGTACTTTTAGGAAAGTTCACGAAACCTCGACTCGATTTTGAGCATGCGAGGTGGACCTTCCGAGTCAATCCGATCTTCTTCAAACACGAACACCATGATCCCATCATCGTCACCTTGGAAAAACGCAGCAATCAAAGTGCCAAGGCAGATCCAAAGTGAAAGGGGTTGTCACAAGCCAAGCACGCACACTCGCCGCTGAGGCAAATTATTGTGTGCATACATAGCTGAAGCAGCCCACGATGGGGATCGATACCATCAAGACGCCATGGCGTTGTCTCCTACGCGGACCTGCCCCTCCACTCCAGCGTGGTGGGCGGAGGTCAGATTGCATGGTGCAGCCGGGCAAGCATACAGATAGCAGCGACTCTGTGCACCCAATTGGGCAATTGGCAGGGCAGCCAAACCGAACATGGTTCTTCAGAGTCTTGAAATCTCGATCTGTAGCTTTGCTGTACGTCTGAGTGGCTGGATCTTGGCCATGCCTAGACAGCATCTAGAGCGCACAGCTCCACCAGGCCAGGATCACGCCAGGCTCCAGCCGTGTGCGTTGCGCTGCAGCTCCGCTGGCACACGAAAAGATCGTGCTCGCGAGCGCCTGAAGACAGCCAAGGAAGGAAGAGGAGTCAAAGTTGCGCCTCAGGATACGCACGCGGGCGGCCGTGTCCAGCAGCGGACGGCAACAAGCGCGTGCCTCCGGGACGGCGCCGACTCCCTCGATGTGGTGAACGTCCGTCCAGATCGGATCGAAACGAATCTAGACTTCTAGAGTGGTGGTAGAGTATACTGGGGCAACGAAGAAGGCTAAAAAAAGGGGTCACCCCACCGCCACCGTCAGCCTCCTCCGGCAGCGGCGGGGTGAGCAGGGCATCATGGAGGCGGTTTCTTTGGGCGGCGGCGGGGTGGCCTCCGGAGTCGCCAGAGACGACCCGGGAGGCAGTTCCGAAAGTTGTGGCGAGGCCCAAAGGAGAATTCAGAGGCCAGGGCCAATCGGTTTAAGAAGTACAGCTAGGACTATGATGAACCCCTTTAAGTTTCGTTCCATGATAGGTTAATCACGGCTAACAAGATTGCAGGGCCTAGCATCTAACTCCTCTGTTTCTAGCGATACCAACCTTGGATATCGGCGTGCGTCGATCTCCTGAATATCTCTGAAGACTGAAGTACCCATCGTTGCAAAAGAGTACTCTATTTTGTTCATACTACACCACTAGTAGTATCAGCAGCAGTGATACTGTTGTGAGCACATGAACAGGCTTGCACTGCATGCGCCCGGTCAGATGAACCTCGCAGCTGCCACGGATCTTGCCGGTCTAACTGAGATGGCATATGTTTGGGCAAGAAAACAACAATAACGATGCTCTGCTTTGTTTAGTAGGACTGGTTCGTCTGGATCGATCTAACTCTGTGATTCTGAAATATTATCGCCATGGCTTGCACCGCACTGCACTGCATACGCCCGGTCAGACGAACCTCGCAGCTGCCATGGATCTTGCGGTCTAACTGAGATGGCATTACTTTGGACAAGAAAAAACAACAATAACGATGCTCTGCTTTGTTTAGTAGGAACTGGTTCGTCTGGATCGATCCAACTCTGTGATTCTGCAATATTATTGTGCGCCTGGCTCCGCACACGAGCAAAAACAGCTGGAGCAATTGATCAGAGTATCTGGATCAGGTGAAAGCTAAATTTCCCTGTAATTATCGCTTATCAGAGATTGGTTGAATTTGGTGTACGTTTGGGGAGAATAATTGATTAGTCTTCTCCCTCATTGGTTTTACTGACCAAGCCTGGCCCAGCCGGCCACCAACTAAGACTGGCAACCAGGTTAGCTAAGTTAATCTATGATGATGACAACACCAGCACTCTACGTTCTACCATGATTGCAAACTTTGCGGTGATCAGTCGATATCTGAAGTGTTTCCTGACGAGCTCAGCTGCCATTTTGTGTGATCCATACAGCTCCAGCCAGCCAAGCCAGCCAAGCCAGGTAAGTGCAGCGCGAGTGTCCTGTCTCCACACTCTGCGGCGCAAGCTAGCTCACGATGATCTCTCTGTCGATCCATATGGGGATTTCTTGCCAATTGGGTAACGAGAATGATTCATGGAACTGGTCGGCATGCGTATCAGCGTATGGGCTAGCATACACGGAAGCTGTTAATGATATAGCCGGGATGGACGGAGTCTTGCTATATCTCCATCATGTAATACTTTGATCAGGAATTTACCCTCTTATCTAGGGCAACATGACATGTACTTGGTGGAGTAGTACCACAAGCGTGTAAGCTTTGCCTGGGTTGATTGATCGTGTGCACGTCTCTGTTTCCTTACCGTTGGGTCGGTATTTGATCCCGGAAGTTTGATCTGATTCTTTTCTAGCCATGACTGTACCAGCTGCCGAGACCATTAGCACTTAAGTCCTACTCCCTCCGATCGGAAATAAATCATCGACAGTTATTTTCGGTCGGAGCAAGTACATGTTTTGTATTGTTCTCTCTTGTTGGTTGTTGCTTCTCCGGGGTCGTTGCGCTCTAAATGCTCGGATGTTCGAGAATTTAACTTAGCTAAAGAACACTTGGTACATGTAGATAATGAACAATAGGATCCACACAGAAAAGTAAATATCCTAAACAAGTATAAAATTTCAATCAAGAGAACTCTAGGCCTAAAAACTTCTCATTGGAGATGTAGCCTAATTAATGGTTGCCGTGCCACCATATCTCTCAGTGACAACGGAAACCACAAGAGATTTATGTGGAAAATAAAATAGTTGCATATTTGACAAAAAAAATATTTGACAAAAAACATATTTCTTGTTAATTTATTGAAAACAGATGGAGTATATGGCACTAAAGGATTCGAAGAGACAAACATCCCGCCAACAACAAAGCATACTTCAAACTTCTGGATGAAATGAACTTTTTCAAATTATTTTAAGTTGGATCTGAGCCTCTATTTGGTACACAAATGCTCTAGTAGTATATTTAGACCGCTGTATCGGCAGTGCCATCTGGCGAGGTACATGCCTAACCTACCATCCGGGTGGTACAACATCTAAGGCTACTGCCGGAGCCTAAAGGTACCAAGCCTAAGATGTCGCGACAGCACATTTGGAGGGGGTACCAAAAATGGTTAGATCGGGCCTAAAAATTTCAAAATTAGGCTAAAGTTTTGCAAAAAACATAGATTTGTCCAAATTACCAACAGATGGCGTGTGCGGTACATGTGGCGCCGGCCCTCTCAGGTGCTCTCACGTGGTAAGCAAGCAAAGCATAATTACGGTGCGTTCTCCTCAGCTTTATTCCCTTCTCTCACTCTGTCCATATCTTCTTCATTTTTTGCCTTTTATCTGATCTCTTTCCCATTGCTCTTTATGCGCTTAATCAATTGATAATGAAGATGGTTTATGGCTCACATCACAGCTTGGTCGATTCTCCTCCATCTTGTGCACACGGTCAACGGACGTGTTAAGCACCTTGATGATCTTGATCATCGACAGGTTAATTCCAGTAATTCATTGGTAATTACACGGTGGAATAAGTTGCCAACCGGATGGAAGGGTTGGTTAGTTTCCTTTGTGAACGGTATTGGTCAGGGCTAGCTAGTCTTGTTTAACCACTAGTTGACGGATGCTGTTAGGTTGTGATTAGGCACAAATCTGATATTCAGGTAATTTCTTGCTAGTGACACTACAGGAATGGGGGGAGAAGCCGACGGCTGATGCCTACGCCGACGGCCAAATGTCGTTGCCGTCGGCGTAGGAGGTCTCCAGGATAGCCCGCGACGGAGCCCCTCGGCGTATCGTTGCCCTCGGCATAGTCTCCTGTACGCCGACGGCCACCCTCGGCGTCTACAGGCCGTCGGCGTATAAGGAGGCCACGTGGCCGGTTGGCTAGGGCAAACCGAAGGGTGAAACGGCGTCATCTATATGCCGAGGGCTGCCCTCGGCGTCTAGGTGGCCGTCGGCGTATGGGGTGTCCTAAGCCGAGGGCTGCCGTCGGCGTCTGAGTGGCCGTCGGCATATAGCCATTTTCTGGATTACTTTCTTCCTTATTGTTCGTGCTTATTTGTTTATTAGTAATTATAATTTAAACATGGTTTTATTGTTTACTAATTGGAAAAATTTGTATCCTCTAAATAGTAGTCTCTACGCGTCTGCATGAAATAACGTTGCAAATCTTATCTCTCACAGCAAAGGGTTCGACAAATTGTATGTGTTATCAGCATGCATATGAGTGAATTTTTTGTCTCACATATTTTGGGAGAGTTTAAAGATTGCATGCTTTTCCGACACCGAAGTGCGGGGTAGTGTTATGAACTATTTATCGTGGAGCTAGGGTTCCCGGTCTATGTGTATAGGCATCGGCGGAGCCAGGGGGACCAGCAGGGGCCACGGCTCCCCCCAACATTTGGCAATTTTTTTAAGATCTCCGGATTTATCAAAGCAATGAGCTGTGTATACTCTGCTATGTCCATCTCTCAAAGACTCAAACAGCAAAGAGTGATAGAAATACATAGAAGCTGCTCACAGAAGATCCGTAGACAGGTGAGAAAACCTTTTTGACTTTCCCCTTGCCTCACACACACGACCTGCACACTCCCCATCCCCATGTGCAAAGCTTCTTCCCGTACATTCTCTGCTCTCTCTCTCCTATCTGTTCGTGTGTCTTCGAATCAGCCAAGCGGCCAGGCCCCAAATACAACCGATTTGTTTCATTCTTCATCGATGACAGCAATGTACACGAGGCTGAATGAAATGCAGATATGTACGTGGAAAACTCCGCTACGGGTCTACCGGAGCCTATTTCATGGTAAAGTGGGCCCAACCTTTGCTTTCCATGTATATATGTTCTAGACAAACCAAATAAAGCAGAAGATCCATCGGCGAGGCCTCGTACGGAGAAAGCTATAGGGGGTAGATCTCCGAACCCCTCTGTCTAGGGTTTCGCCGGATAACGACCACCGGAGCATCGTCTAACGTAGGAAACATGCATGCATGTGTCCCTAACATATGTGTATAGGTGTGACCCAAGGATGGTACATGCAATATAGGTAGTTCCCGAGCATGGCCTTCTTCAGAGATATGGGCTGTTAACACTTGGTGAAATGCAGGATCTGTACGTGGAAACTCCCGCTGCGGGTCTACCGGAGCCTATTTCATGGTAAAGTGGGCCCAACCTTTGCTTTCCATGTATATATGTTCTAGACAAACCAAAATAAAGCAGAAGATCCATCGGCGAGGCCTCGTACGGAGAAAGCTATAGGGGTAGATCTCCGAACCCCCTCTGTCTAGGGTTTCGCCGGATAACGACCACCGGAGCATCGTCTAACGTAGGAAACATGCATGCATGTGTCCCTAACATATGTGTATAGGTGTGACCCAAGGATGGTACATGCAATATAGGTAGTTCCCGAGCATGGCCTTCTTCAGAGATATGGGCTGTTAACACTTGGTGAAATGCAGGATCTGTACGTGGAAACTCCCGCTGCGGGTCTACCGGAGCCTATTTCATGGTAAAGTGGGCCCAACCTTTGCTTTCCATGTATATATGTTCTAGACAAACCAAAATAAAGCAGAAGATCCATCGGCGAGGCCTCGTACGGAGAAAGCTATAGGGGTAGATCTCCGAACCCCCTCTGTCTAGGGTTTCGCCGGATAACGACCACCGGAGCATCGTCTAACGTAGGAAACATGCATGCATGTGTCCCTAACATATGTGTATAGGTGTGACCCAAGGATGGTACATGCAATATAGGTAGTTCCCGAGCATGGCCTTCTTCAGAGACATGGGCTGTTAACACTTGGTGAAATGCAGGATCTGTACGTGGAAACTCCCGCTGCGGGTCTACCGGAGCCTATTTCATGGTAAAGTGGGCCCAACCTTTGCTTTCCATGTATATATGTTCTAGACAAACCAAAATAAAGCAGAAGATCCATCGGCGAGGCCTCGTACGGAGAAAGCTATAGGGGTAGATCTCCGAACCCCCTCTGTCTAGGGTTTCGCCGGATAACGACCACCGGAGCATCGTCTAACGTAGGAAACATGCATGCATGTGTCCCTAACATATGTGTATAGGTGTGACCCAAGGATGGTACATGCAATATAGGTAGTTCCCGAGCATGGCCTTCTTCAGAGATATGGGCTGTTAACACTTGGTGAAATGCAGGATCTGTACGTGGAAACTCCCGCTACGGGTCTACCGGAGCCTATTTCATGGTAAAGTGGGCCCAACCTTTGCTTTCCATGTATATATGTTCTAGACAAACCAAAATAAAGCAGAAGATCCATCGGCGAGGCCTCGTACGGAGAAAGCTATAGGGGTAGATCTCCGAACCCCCTCTGTCTAGGGTTTCGCCGGATAACGACCACCGGAGCATCGTCTAACGTAGGAAACATGCATGCATGTGTCCCTAACATATGTGTATAGGTGTGACCCAAGGATGGTACATGCAATATAGGTAGTTCCCGAGCATGGCCTTCTTCAGAGACATGGGCTGTTAACACTTGGTGAAATGCAGGATCTGTACGTGGAAACTCCCGCTGCGGGTCTACCGGAGCCTATTTCATGGTAAAGTGGGCCCAACCTTTGCTTTCCATGTATATATGTTCTAGACAAACCAAAATAAAGCAGAAGATCCATCGGCGAGGCCTCGTACGGAGAAAGCTATAGGGGTAGATCTCCGAACCCCCTCTGTCTAGGGTTTCGCCGGATAACGACCACCGGAGCATCGTCTAACGTAGGAAACATGCATGCATGTGTCCCTAACATATGTGTATAGGTGTGACCCAAGGATGGTACATGCAATATAGGTAGTTCCCGAGCATGGCCTTCTTCAGAGATATGGGCTGTTAACACTTGGTGAAATGCAGGATCTGTACGTGGAAACTCCCGCTACGGGTCTACCGGAGCCTATTTCATGGTAAAGTGGGCCCAACCTTTGCTTTCCATGTATATATGTTCTAGACAAACCAAAATAAAGCAGAAGATCCATCGGCGAGGCCTCGTACGGAGAAAGCTATAGGGGTAGATCTCCGAACCCCCTCTGTCTAGGGTTTCGCCGGATAACGACCACCGGAGCATCGTCTAACGTAGGAAACATGCATGCATGTGTCCCTAACATATGTGTATAGGTGTGACCCAAGGATGGTACATGCAATATAGGTAGTTCCCGAGCATGGCCTTCTTCAGAGACATGGGCTGTTAACACTTGGTGAAATGCAGGATCTGTACGTGGAAACTCCCGCTGCGGGTCTACCGGAGCCTATTTCATGGTAAAGTGGGCCCAACCTTTGCTTTCCATGTATATATGTTCTAGACAAACCAAAATAAAGCAGAAGATCCATCGGCGAGGCCTCGTACGGAGAAAGCTATAGGGGTAGATCTCCGAACCCCCTCTGTCTAGGGTTTCGCCGGATAACGACCACCGGAGCATCGTCTAACGTAGGAAACATGCATGCATGTGTCCCTAACATATGTGTATAGGTGTGACCCAAGGATGGTACATGCAATATAGGTAGTTCCCGAGCATGGCCTTCTTCAGAGATATGGGCTGTTAACACTTGGTGAAATGCAGGATCTGTACGTGGAAACTCCCGCTGCGGGTCTACCGGAGCCTATTCCATGGTAAAGTGGGCCCAACCTTTGCTTTCCATGTATATATGTTCTAGACAAACCAAAATAAAGCAGAAGATCCATCGGCGAGGCCTCGTACGGAGAAAGCTATAGGGGTAGATCTCCGAACCCCCTCTGTCTAGGGTTTCGCCGGATAACGACCACCGGAGCATCGTCTAACGTAGGAAACATGCATGCATGTGTCCCTAACATATGTGTATAGGTGTGACCCAAGGATGGTACATGCAATATAGGTAGTTCCCGAGCATGGCCTTCTTCAGAGACATGGGCTGTTAACACTTGGTGAAATGCAGGATCTGTACGTGGAAACTCCCGCTGCGGGTCTACCGGAGCCTATTTCATGGTAAAGTGGGCCCAACCTTTGCTTTCCATGTATATATGTTCTAGACAAACCAAAATAAAGCAGAAGATCCATCGGCGAGGCCTCGTACGGAGAAAGCTATAGGGGTAGATCTCCGAACCCCCTCTGTCTAGGGTTTCGCCGGATAAAGACCACCGGAGCATCGTCTAACGTAGGAAACATGCATGCATGTGTCCCTAACATATGTGTATAGGTGTGACCCAAGGATGGTACATGCAATATAGGTAGTTCCCGAGCATGGCCTTCTTCAGAGACATGGGCTGTTAACACTTGGTGAAATGCAGGATCTGTACGTGGAAACTCCCGCTGCGGGTCTACCGGAGCCTATTTCTTGGTAAAGTGGGCCCAACCTTTGCTTTCCATGTATATATGTTCTAGACAAACCAAAATAAAGCAGAAGATCCATCAGCGAGGCCTCGTACGGAGAAAGCTATAGGGGTAGATCTCCGAACCCCCTCTGTCTAGGGTTTCGCCGGATAACGACCACCGGAGCATCGTCTAACGTAGGAAACATGCATGCTTGTGTCCCTAACATATGTGTATAGGTGTGACCCAAGGATGGTACATGCAATATAGGTAGTTCCTGAGCATGGCCTTCTTCAGAGATATGGGCTGTTAACACTTGGTGAAATGCAGGATCTGTACGTGGAAACTCCCGCTACGGGTCTACCGGAGCCTATTTCATGGTAAAGTGGGCCCAACCTTTGCTTTCCATGTATATATGTTCTAGACAAACCAAAATAAAGCAGAAGATCCATCGGCGAGGCCTCGTACGGAGAAAGCTATAGGGGTAGATCTCCGAACCCCCTCTGTCTAGGGTTTCGCCGGATAACGACCACCGGAGCATCGTCTAACGTAGGAAACATGCATGCATGTGTCCCTAACATATGTGTATAGGTGTGACCCAAGGATGGTACATGCAATATAGGTAGTTCCCGAGCATGGCCTTCTTCAGAGACATGGGCTGTTAACACTTGGTGAAATGCAGGATCTGTACGTGGAAACTCCCGCTGCGGGTCTACCGGAGCCTATTCCATGGTAAAGTGGGCCGAACCTTTTCTTTCCATGTATATATGTTCTAGACAAACCAAAATAAAGCAGAAGATCCATCGGCGAGGCCTCGTACGGAGAAAGGTATAGGGGTAGATCTCCGAACCCCCTCTGTCTAGGGTTTCGCCAGATAACGACCACCGGAGCATCGTCTAACGTAGGAAACATGCATGCTTGTGTCCCTAACATATATGTATAGGTGTGACCCAAGGATGGTACATGCAATATAGGTAGTTCGGAGGGGAGAGAAAGAGACACGACGAGCCTACCGCCTACGACATGCAGTCTACTCTACTGCGGCCCAGCCGCGATCTTCCAAGGAGCAATCGAGTACATTTCGCCAGAACCCTGGTGGCCCGGCAGGGCTTCACGATTTCCCAATGCGTTTTGGCCACTGTTGGCTCGCCTCGACTGCGTGAGCGTAGCGCAGAGCTCTGGGAGGGGAAGCTCACCTGCCGAGGCACGGATGCAGTATCACCTCTGAGCCATGGCTCTCCGATGCTGGAGACGAAAGGGATCGATGGAGGAGACGGGCGTCGTGCAGGGCGTCGTCATTCTTGTTCACGCCGTCTTCAGCTCCCATTAATGCAAGGGCGTAAGCATCAGCTCAGCGTGTCACATCGCGCACGCAGCCGCCCCCATAGTGTCAGCTATGAACCAGACAAGCGTGACTATTCACCAGGCAATCATTACGAATCTTCATTTAACACTGCAAGAGATTTTGATTTAACGCTGAAAAAAAATCAAAAAAAAAACGCAAAAAAAAAATCGCAAAAAAAAATCGAAAAAAAAAACACTATGCCGACTGCTCGGCCGTCGGCGTATAGGGGAGGGCTATGCCAACGGCTGGCCGGGCTCGACCACACGCTGCTTATCCACTCACCGGCCGTCCGCTCCTCTCTCTCTCTCCTGCTCGCTCCTTTCTCTTTCCCCCCGGCCGACGCGCTGCCGCCAGCCACCCCGCCGGCCTCTGCCGTCGCCACCCGCCACCCCGCGCCCAGCTCGCCACCCCGCCGGCCTCTGCCTTCGCCACCCGCCACCCCGGCCGCGTCCAGCTCGCCACCCCGCCCCTGCCCTCGCCGCCCGTCACCCCGCCGGCGTCTGCCCTCGCCGGCCGCCCGTACCCCCGCACCCAGCTCGCCCCGGCTCGGCCTCCTCCTGCGCGCGCGCCCACTCCCTGCAGGTTAGGTTAGTTAGTATATATAGTTAATTAGTATAGTTAGTTAGTGTAGGTTAGTTAGTGTATGTTAGTTAGTGTAGTTTAGTTAGTGTAGGTTAGTTAGTGTAGTATAATTAGGTTAGTGATAATACTTATATTAGTTTTATAAATTTAGAAATAGAATTTTAGTGTAGTATAAATTAGAAATAGGATTTAGTTATAAAAAAAGGTGTTTATGGTGAAAGTAAGCCCATGCACTAGCAAAATAAGATAATGTGCTGCAATGAAATTCTAAGTAAAAGTGGTCAAATAATTATTTTTTTGCACTTTAGTTTTTTATGGTGAAGTAATATTGTTATACCACTATTGTAAAAAAAATTATGTTCACTTGCATGACTAATTGATTTTGTCGCTATGCAGGCGATGCTTCGAGGTGGACACGGGGGGCGGCGTCGCGGGGGTGTTTGACGGGGCGTCCCGGATCGGGGGGCGGCGTCGCGGGGGTCTCGGATCGGGGGGCGTCTCGGATCGGGGGGCGGCGTCGCGGGGGTGTTTGACGGGGGGCGGCGTCGCGGATCTTCTTCGACGATTCTCTCACGCGTCTAGGGTATAAATCTCCCTCCCATGTACCTAGGTTTTATTTTTGTGTCTAGATCACCGAGTATGTCGCGTTACCTAGGCGTCTCTTCCCGACCGTAAGGGTTACGTGGATAAATATGCATTAGTGGTCTCGCATATTATGAACCGTAACTCTTACGGCATTTATCGGGACAGCCGGCGGATGCGTAGTTGAGTACGTTTTCCTTGTTCTACTCCGTTCCGAGACAGGATTTCGGCAACACCTCCCCGTTGTTCTCCGGATGCACATCCCTCTCGGCTATTTGCTGAGACGTGTATCAGGAGAACAGTGGGGAGGTGCTGCCGAAATTCTTTCTCGGATCGGGGTAGAGCAGGGAGAATGTACTCAATCTACGGATCCGGGGGCTGCTAGGAGCCCACCTAGTAGAGCTATAGGTTGATGCATGCGTTTTGTCCGGTAGAAAAATAAAAATATGATGCTTTTAATTTCATGCTACTATTTGATATGAAATGCTATGTTTCTGGTTCGGCTCGCAATAAAGCAGAGGATGGCTGACAATGGATGGATGTACAGTGGCCGTGTTAGTGCGACTAATAAAACAGATGAGTGGATATGTAAGACTCAGATGTTAGTGAAAGAGTTAGCGCGTGCTACAAAGGGGCGGGTTCGGGCACTTTGCCCTTGCAGTCGTTGCTCGAAGCGTCACCGTCAAGGAAAAGATGACATGTATAAACACCTTCTGCAATATGGGTATATGTCTCACTACGTCACACATATCGACTTTGATGGACATGAGCGTGACAGAGGGGACGTCATGCGGCAGCGGCTCAATGGCAATGAGTACGATGGGGTCAGAGACCTTCTAGATGATCTCATCCATGGTGACATGCCGGATTCTCCACCTTCATGGGAGGAAGCGCCAGAACCGGAGGAACCCCCAGAACCGGAGGAACCAGAGCCAACTGCGAAGGCCTTCTATGATATGTTGGCCGCGGCTAAGAAGCCTCTGTACGACGGTGCGTCGATTTCTCAGCTCGATGCCATCTCTCAGTGTCTAGCCGACAAGACCCAGTACTCCACCACCCGTAACGGCTTCGAAGCTAGTCTGAGAACAACTGGTAACATGTTGCCGAAAGGGCATTGTCTGCCTCAAAGCCTGCACGAGACAAGGAGACTCATGAAAGATCTCAACATGGGTTATCAAAAGATAGAGTGTTGTCCAAAAGGTTGCCTTCTATTTTGGAAACAGTTTGCGGAGGACAATTATTGTACTATTTGTAAGGCCTCCAGATATGAAGAGGTAAAGGGAAAGGATGGTCAGGTGAGACAGTCAAAGATCCCGAAGTCGATTCTTCGGTATCTCCCATTCATAAAAAGAATCCAGCGGCTTTACATGAGCGAGGAGACCGCCAAACAGATGACGTGGCACAAGAAGGGGACGAGAATCGATAAGGGGAAGATGGGACATCCATCTGATGGTAAGGCATGGAAGAACTTCGATGAAAAATACCCCGATAAGGCAGCTGATGCTCGGAATGTCAGAATTGCGATAGCAACAGATGGCTTCAATCCATATGGAATGTCGACTGCTAATTACAGCTGCTGGCCCGTGTTTGTTATTCCGCTCAATCTCCCTCCCGGAGTCCTAATGACGAGGAAGACCATGTTTTTGTCGCTGATCATTCCAGGACCCGACTACCCGGGTAAGAATTTGAGTGTCTACATGCAGCCGATTGTGGATGATTTGAACCACTCTTGGCACCACGGGACATTGACATACGACCGAGCATCAAAGACAAACTTCTACATGAAAGTTTGGTTGCAGTATACCATGCATGACATGCCCGGGTACGCCTTAACATGCGGATGGTGTACAGCTGGTAAGTGGCCATGCCCAGTGTGCAGGCACCGACTTGAGTTCCTTTGGCTAAAATCAGGTGGCAAGTATGTTGCGTTTGACACGAATCGACACTTCCTCAAAAGGAGGCATCCGTTCAGAGAAGACATAAAGAACTTTAAGAAGGGCAAAGTTGTGCATGAAGTAAAAGAGGTGCCAAAGTTCGATGGTGCAGCTGTTGATGCCGAGCTACGTGCTCTCGTGCCTACGGAGCCGGGAAATGTCCATCAATTTGAGGGATATGGTGTAACGCACAACTAGACTCACGTGGCAGCCTTCACGAAGCTCGAGTATTACAAGGACCTCGAACTTCCCCATAACATTGATGTGATGCACACCGAAAAGAATGTCGGGGAGTCCCTCTTTCACACAGTCCTGAACATTCCTGGGAAGTCAAAGGATAATGTCAAGGCTAGAGTCGATGTTGAGAAGCTCTGCGATAGGAAGAGATTATACATGCAGCCTCCTACTGGCCGTCGAAAGAATTGGTTCAAGCCGCATGCTAACTTCTGCCTTGATTCCACCCAAAAGAAGGAGGCATTCAAGTGGCTCAAATACGTCGTGATGTTCCCTGATGGTTATTGTTCGAACATAAGTAAGGGAGTTAATCTTTCGACTGGAAAAGTCACCGGGCTCAAGAGTCATGACTATCATATATGGATTGAGAGGCTGATGCCGGTGATGGTTCGAGGGTATCTCCCCGAGAAAGTCTGGCGAGTGCTTGCAGAGTTGAGCCATTTCTTCCGCACGCTCTGTGCTAAGCAGATATGTCCTCTGGTTATTGAGAAGCTGCAGGTTCAAGTGCCAGAGTTGCTATGCAATTTGGAGATGATCTTTCCGCCAGGGTTTTTTACTCCAATGGCGCATCTCATTGTTCACCTCGCGAACGAGGCACTCTTGGGTGGCCCGGTGCAGTTTCGTTGGCAGTTCTGTATTGAGAGAGAGTTTAAGTATATTCGGAGGATAACTGGAAACAAAGCCAAGATTGAAGCATGCATAGGCGAGGCAACATGCCTTCGGGAGATGGCCGACGCCGCGACAACGTATTATCCTGATGAAGTTCCCACTCTGCATAACCCGGTCTCTCGTTACAATGTCGATGTACCCAAGAATGACCCCAAGCTCGAACTATTCCAATATCCCGGTGGCAAGGCCGGTAGAGGACAAAAATATAAATTGGAGAAGGAAGAGAAGGATTGCATTATGCTCTATGTGCTTATGAACATGAAGGAAGTGCTCGAGTTCATTAGGTAAAATGGTGTACAAATTACTTTGCATGTACTAACCTGGTCTCGGTCTAATGCTTATTTTCTCCTTTTAGCGAATTCACGGATGAACAGTGGTCGGGAACGACGGATCCCTCTCCCGCGGAGTTGGACACTCTACTGAAAGAGGGTGCTCCCGGAAATAAAATAAACTTTACGTCATGGTTCATGAAAAAAGTAATTTCTAACCTGTCTCTCTTACATTGCAAAACGTGACTTGTCCCTCTTATTCCACGTAATTAATGCACACAATAAATTCAAACTGTACTTATAGGGAGCTGATGGCAGTGTTGAGATGACAGATGAGTTGAGATGTGTTTCCCAAGGTTGTAACCGTGATGTTATGAAGTATGAAAAGTATGATGTGAATGGATTTCGCTTCCATACAGAGGCACACCAGAAGGGCCGAGCGAATCCAAAAACTGTAAATACTGGGGTCTTCACCGGAGGAGCCGATGGCCTTGATTACTACGGAAGGCTAGAGAATGTATACGAGCTGACATTCAATCGTACGAACATACAACTCAATCTCGTTGTGTTCAAGTGTCATTGGTTCGACCCAAGGGGTGGACAGAGAAGTACCAAGTCTATTGGGTTAGTTGAAGTTAGGCCTTCAACCACCTATAGCGGAGCCGATGTCTTTGCTGTGGCTCACCAAGCTAAGCAAGTTTATTATTTGCCATACCCATGCCAGAAAGCGGAGCTCAAGGGTTGGGAAGTCGTGTTCCAGGTATCGCCACATGGTAACCTACCAATTCCCTCCGAGGACGATTACAACAATATTGACCCTGTAACATACGAGGGAATTTTCTATCAAGAGCAAGAGGACTTTGGTCACTTTGAGTTAGAACCGGTAGTGCTTGAGGACCTCGGAGACGATGCAGAAACTCGTGGTGAGGCAGTGGTGGATCTAAAGGACATAAATATGCTTGAGAAGTTACATGCGGAGAATGACCCCATCGATGAGCCTCCACCCGTCGACGAGCTTCAAACTTACTACTCAAAAGATAGTGATAGTGATAGTGATAGTGAGAAAGAGAATGAAATTGAAATTGAGAATGAGAGTGATGATGACTGGTGAGGGTCTTTTATATCTTTATGCTTAGGATTTATTTGTCAACATACTTCTTAATTGTCAACATACTTCTTAATTGTCAACATACTTCTTAATTGTCAACATACTTTCTTATTTGCATTATGCCTTTATACTTAGTATTTATTTGCATTATGCCTTTATACTTAGTATTTATTTGTCAACATGCTTAATTGTTTTCTCTTTCTCAATGCAGGTGATTGAACAATATGAGCAGCGGCAAGGCAAACTCGGCGACCTTGCTTAAGGAGATGCACCAGCGCAAGAAGAATGTTAGACGGAGTGGGAGAGAGCCGACTCCCAATCCGCGTTACCCCGATCTTGCCGCTGCGGGAGGAGGACGAGGACGAGGGGGACGACGAGGACGAGGTGGCGGGGGAGGAGTGGACTTTGACCCACCACCCTCCGCTTCTGGCGACGTTGCTCCTGAGTTGTTCCTGGAGGGGCCGTCTAGAGGGGACGACTTGGACTCTAGACACGAGTCGGACTCTAGACACGAGTCGGAGTCTAGACACGAGGTGGAGGACGAGGACGAGGACGAGGGGGACGCGAGGCCGAAGAAGTTGAGGACTCGTGGGGAATCGGGCGTCCCCGATGAGAGGAAGGAGCCTAGGACCCAGGAGGCGAAGACCCTCATCATTCCTGATGGCGTTAGGTAAGTGTACTAATTTGGCAATTTTGAACATGTCATTTCATTTTGGTCATAAACAATTTGGCATGTGTACTAATGTTTGATTTATGTGCAGCAATTGGACATTTGCACCGGGGAGCAAGGGCCGCCTACCTAACAGCATGGTTGGAGCTCTGCTTAGGAAGTTCTGGCCGGGGAAATACACTCCCCTCGACATGGTCCCCGGTGGCGAGCCGAAGCTAGCCACTACTTGGGCAGACTACCAGGCTGCTCCGGGAGTAGGCTTCAGGACAGCTGCTGAGGCTGTGATCACCAAGTTTTGGGTAAGACATATTTCTCGAGTTTCATTCATAGTGATGAACCAATGTGCTAACTCATGACTCTCACAATTGTTTTATGCATGATTGAAGTGCTTTTATCGCGTGGATGAGGAGGATGCGCAGAGGGCGGACCGGACTTTGCTTGGAGCTTGTGAGAAGTTGACACCGCAGGTGTGGTACAACCATAAGGTAACGGCCGCTAGTCAGTTCTGGGCTGAAAGGGGAAAGAGGGTCAAGAAGGAGGACATTGTTGGTCGGAATCCTAATCCCGACTTCGAGATGTCGCTGGATGACTTCATGTCGGTGAGTGAAATGTTAATGAGATCCTATATTGCTGTTAACTTGCCATTGCATTATCTTGAGTTGAGTACTGCATTTTCAGGTTGTCCCTGAATGGGCTGAGGCGCATCGAGAGGCATGGGCGGAGCTGGTTAGTACGAGGTGGCTCAGGGCAGATGAGGAGTTTGCAGCCGTGTCGATGCGGAACTCGGATAACCGAGGCGACGGCGGAACACACTGTGCGGGAAACCGCAGCTTTGATCGCTTCAGGGGGAAGATGGTATGTACATACATGGAATCATGCATAACATTTATTTTCCCGTCATGTTCCTACTTTATACGCATAACATTTATTTTCTCGTCATGCAGGTGGCCGAGGCACCTCCAGGGGAGGAGATTTACGATGTCTCGGTATATGACATGATGCGGAGGAAGAAGCCCGCTCGCTCGGCGCCTCCGGACGCCCCCCCCCAGTACTACGGCAAGGCCGGGGAGCAGATAGAGGACTACTGCCAGATGGTGCAGTCTCGTCACCCGGAGGTGGATGACCCTAGACGCGCGGAGACCGACGAGGAGTCGTTGGTCCTGTCGGGGCACGGGTTGCAGCATGGCCGTCTCAAGGTGCTTAATTCAAAGGTCAAGCATTCCCTCACCACGAGCTTCACGCGCCTCAAGGCGGTCCTCACCCCTGACAGCGCCCCTATCCCGCCTCGTGACCAGCCTCGTCGACCCAGATATGATGTAAGTTTTCCTCATTTCCATCCTCTTTGCGACTTTCGGTCCTGCATGGATAAGTGCTGATGATATTCATTGTTTGTGAAATGGTAGGCTGCTTTCGAGGCGGCCTTCGATGCGGCTCATGAGCAATATCAGGAGGCCTTTCGGCAGCACCAGCAGGAGAATGCGGCCTACATGGCGTATCTACATGTAAGTCTGAACCTTTCTTTTTGAAAAATGACAAGTCCCACTTCCCCTAGTTTGAAAAAGATGACAAGTCCCACGTCTAAACTATCTTGCAGGCGTCGATGATGGCTATGCGATTTGGAGCGAGTTTCGATGTAGGGGAGCAGCCTCCTCCCATACCGGGGCCGGCGCCATTGATGCCGTCGAGGGAGACTTTCGCCAGGACCTACTACGCATCGACGACGGTAAGTTCTTTTTGCCAAACCAATGGTTGCCGCTTTCCTTTGCCTCGCAAGTTGCTAACATCTAGGGAACATGTAGGGAACGGGATCTTCCTTTGCCGGGCGGGGTGGGCGTCAGATGACACCGGTCCATCCCGGTGGTCCTTCTCCTGGCCGTTCTCACGGTGCCTCTCGCGATACTTCGGGTACTGGAGCTTCTCCTGGCGGTTCTTCTGCAGCTTCTACTGGGCATTTCGGAAATCATCCGTCGCCTATTTTTGCCAGGGGAGATCTCGGGACCCCGACCCCGAGCCCATCTCCAGAGTTGTAGGTCTTCCTTGTTGGTACTATGTCGATACTTGTGTGTTCGTACTCTCGAGATACTATGTCGATACTTCCGTGTTGATACTTGTTTCACTTGCGTGTCACGACTTGATCATCTATGAATTTATATATGTATTTGTGTATGGCACCTGCAATGAATTTATGTGTATGGCATGTAAAAATATATATGTATTTCTGTGTAGTTGCACTGTCGAAAACCACAAAACTGCAAGAAAAAAAAATGGTGCACCTATACGCCGAGGGCAAGACCGTCGGCGTAGAGGATGCCATGTGCCCAAATGGCACGGCCTATGCCGAGGGCAAGGCCGTCGGCGTCTAGACTCTCTAAGCCGAGGGCAAGGCCGTCGGCGTCTGGCCTATGTGGAGGGCTCGAAGTGGTGCCACGTGCAACCCTAAGCCGAGGGCAAGGCCGTCGGCGTCTGGCCTACGTGGAGGGGCTCGAGGTGGTGCCACGTGCACCCATACGCCGAGGGCAATGCCGTCGGCGTAGGGACAATGCCGTCCGCCTTCTCCGTCCGTCCGAAGTGCGATGCCGACGGTCTATACGCCGAGGGGCACCGTCCAGCCGTCGGCACTTCTCCTATACGCCGAGGGTGAGGCCTACGCCGACGACCACGCTTCTTCTCCAGAGGGAGGTGTACGCCGAGGGGCTACGCCGAGGGCTGCCGTCGGCGTAGCGTACGCCGAGGGCAATGCCCTATACGCCGACGGCTATAAGCCCTCGGCATATAGCTTCATTCCTGTAGTGGCTCGAGGATGGCTTGGTTGGCCAGGTAGGCTAGAAAATTTTAAAGATAACATGCGCCCACTCATAAGGTGTCAAGTGGAATCTCATTTGAGTCTCACTTATATCCCATTTTGTCTATCTTAGTACAAATTTTGTCTCAAAATTTACACTAGAAAAATTAAATTGAACTATAGGTGGGATTTAGGTGGATCCTACTTGACTAATCATGGTTTTGGATAACTGATTTCATTATTTTGGTAAGCCTATTAGGATTTCTGTGTTCAAGGTAGTCGGTTTGTTTTAAAAATAAGTAAACAACCCATATCTCACATCTTTAGGTCCATGGTTGCAGATTGGATACAAAAATGAGGACAGAGCTATGGGAAGACTTGGGAATTCTGGAGTCTATAACGGTTGCACTAAATGAGGACAGAGCAGGTTTGGCAGTCCTCGAATTCTTGCTTCGCAAGGAAGGCTCTAATGTTCCAGGGTTTGACATGCTTTGGCTTAAGGATACTATATCGATGGCCTGCCGGTACTTGTGGTGGATACGAAGGCGCCAGACCCATAATGAGTCAATTCCCACTCAATTCCAACGCAAAATCTCTTCTTAACAATCACTGCCAATGCGGCTAAATTGGATAAAGTGCAGGTAAACAATGAGGATCAAAGATGGAAGAGACCAGAACCTAGACAGTTAAAACTCAACGTTGATGCATCATTTCATGAGGACTCTAGAGCGGGAGCAACTGGAGCAGTGATACGAGATTATAAAGGTCGGTTTCTCGCAGCTTTGTTTCAAAAAATTACCTAATGTCGCCTCCGTGACAATGGATGAAGCTATGGCGATGAAAGACGGCTTGGAGTTAGCTTCTCGGCTTGGATGTAACTCTGTTAAGGCGGAGTCTGATTCGACGGTGATCATCGATGCATTATTAGGTACAAAGGCCTGGTGGGGTGCCGAAGCAGCTATCCATGCAGATTGTATTGATCTGGCTACGCATATTGGTACTATTCAATTTTCTCATATTTCGAGGGAAGCAAATGAAGTAGCAGATGAGATCTAGGAATTGTTTTAGGGATAAAATTAATTGTAATTGGGACGATGAGCCCCCTAGCTTTTTCTTGAGTAGGCTGATAAACGATGTAACTGAACTGTGATTGGAGCAGCAAGTTTCATACACACTTTTTTCTTACCACGTACCTAAAAGGACGGGAAGATTTTTAATGAGGCCACTTACTAGCTTAATATATACTAGTAAGGGCGCACGTGCACCGCACGTCTATACTATTACTTAATAATATTTTTATGTGTGTGTAAGTCACAACATCCAATTCCTATGTCCTCTCAAGAATCCTGTAGCCTCTTGCTGATGCTCGATCTATGCAATCTCTCACACTGGTTTTTCCTCCCGCGCTAGCGGGGCGGCAACGCTGCCGCCAAACTTTGATGTGAAGCACAAACACTTTTTTTATGTATTCACATGCACCATAGACACAGTAAAATTTATGCAATTACACTAAGTTGTGCCTCATTGCTTGCTTAGCGCCTAGCGCTTATTTGAACTTTGAAAATATGTGCAGCTGCCTTTCTGCTATAAAGCACACAGGAATTGATCTAATCTGTTGCACCCTCGCCTTTCTTCTTTAAACATGATGTGTAGCTCATGCCTTTTCCCTCCAGAATATACCTATAATTTTCAGAGAAATTGTATTTAGGATTTCATATAGCTATTCCTATAATCTAATGTAGTCATTCTTCATTCCGAAGATGATTATTGGTAGAGCTAGAAAATGAGAAGTTTCTACCTAGCTATATAACTTATCTTGCAATGCCTGAAATATAGATGCAAGAAGCCAAACCATACAGTGGATCTATATCCCTTTTTTTAACCATGCCAAGCAAAAAAACCTTCTGTCTGTTTCAATTTGATATGAGTAGATGCGATAAAAACAAGTAGAGCTACGAATTTGATAATAGTGGATCTTACTGGCAATATCTTATCTTCACTGTTACTTATGAGCTACTTAATCGATACTGTGAGTTCCGATAATGTTTCAGTATATACAAAGACAACCGTGAAAAAGATGATCGGAGATAGTATATGTGAAAAGCTAACCTGTGTGCTGTGTGCATAAGAACACTCTGCACCTCTTCCTGCGCATGACAACAAATTACACAGATTCCGTTACAATTCTTTAGCCTAACCATGTGCATAGTTGCTTGAACAAAAAAGGGGAACTGCTTACAATTCACAAACCGTTGAATCTTGGAAACATGCTTCTTGTTCAGAATGTACTGAGCGCAGTTCAGAAAAAAGAATGTACTGAGCGCCAATGTCGGGACTCACTTTCAAAGTACAGGCCGGCTACCGGCGAAGACGTGGGCAGGCGGCGTCGCGGGCGCTGTGGAGGGCGGCTGTTTCCATATGCAGAGAACTGGTCACGGAAACCCACCAGACCTTCTATCCGGTGACTTCAACATCCTAGTAGCCGCAACATCAATCAATAAATAAACCATATTGTTCCTCATGTCCTGAATGTGGTCGACCGATCAACGCAATTAAAATCCCCAAAATCAGTAAAAACTAAAAACAATCAACCAAATTGAATTGTGAAGGAAGAACCATATTTATAGTACGTCTCCCCAGTCACTTGCAGGCTGGTGAATCCACGTCTGGCTGCAGTGTCAATGTCGAACATGATCTGGAGAAACTTGCAGCGCGGGTCTCGATGGCGCATGGATGTACGGCCGCGGCAACTCTAGATCGGCTCAGTGAGGGAGAAACGGGAAGCCTTCCCATAATTTCGGAGATAATCATGGATTTAATTAAGAAGATAATTACTGTTTTTGTTTCCTTGTATGGAGTGTGCGGGTTTTCAATCTGTGTTGAGTTGAGCTCAACATTGGAGACATCTAGACCGTTTGATCGACGCTATTTTACGGCTGTGATTAATTGTATCCCAACATGTTTGTGCCTTTATAAGTAGTAGAGATAGAGAAGTAGAGATAGAGATAGAGATAGAGATTGAATTTTTTTAAGTAAACAACCCATATTAATGCCGCCAGGTAGTCAAATACGCATGTATACAATCTTCTAGATTTGGCAAATATCTTCTTTCTAGTTTTACACTCATGGTTATTTGTCATCATGTACACATGTTGCTTCTGTGCCATTACTAGCATAAACAAATCTAGATATTAATGATAAATATATTATTTCCAATTTTACATTTAAGGTCATTTGTCATTATGTACATTAGTTGCATGTGTTATTGCCTAACATTACACAAATTAAATCAATTAAAGGCATACAATTAAAACTTTATTTGATGATTAAAGCACACATGCTATAAATACTGCAATGCGAGGATTGCTCAATCCTACAAAGAGAGAACATCCAATACACATTCGCAATGAAAGTCATCCTCATCCTCCTCCTCATCCTTACAACCCACCGCATGGCCGCCGCACGCCGCTTGTGCGCCAACGTGCCGCATGTCAGCATGAGGGTTGCCTGCAGCAACGCGTGCGGCACGAAGCTCCTGTATGACCACTGCATCGAAGCGATGCAAAGCGGCGGCATCGACCCTTCCCCGTCGCACACGGAGGAGACCACCGTGTATGCCATACTTGCTGCAAACCAGGCCTTGGATTCCTACAGGGACACCCTTAAGGCTTTGAGCTTCCAGCTCCAGCAAAACAAGTCGCTCTCCTTCAAAGAAGGCGAAGCATACCAGGGCTGCCTGGACGACTATGCCGCGGCGACCAACTCTCTTGCTCTTATTGTCAACGGTTGTCTGGACAGCTGCCTCTTCGAAAAGCTCATTAGCATTTATCTGAGTGGGATGACAAGCCAGGAGAGTTGTAGGGACCGCATGCTGGCTCCAGGGATGAAGGTGCCGCTGCTGTACCCAAAGGTTATGCGTGATAGAAACAAGGTTTTCATGGGCTACCTTCTTGGTAAACTACTACTGGCTTCTCCCTAAGTAGTAGTTTACCAAACGTTATGCGTGATAGAAACAAGGTCTTCATGGGCGACCTGCTCGGTAATCAATAGTAGAAGGCATATGAATCTACTACAATTTAGGTACCGCATGGTGTTGTAGACCCAAGAACAAATAATAAATGCGGGGATTATCTAAGTACTACAAGGTTTACTTGTGTGTATCTACTTTTTTTGCATGTTGGCCTCTCAAACTCTGCATCGAAATTGTTTCAAGGGAAAACTCGAATAGGAAATCAAATTCTGGACCCAACGACTATCAGCTAGAAGTTAATGGATTGAGCATTTCCAGGGTGCGGAAGAAGCTAAATTAAGGGCAATCCAGTATTGTTTTCAGCTTGTAATCAACCTGAACCTGAACCTGCCTATTCTATATTCAGACTCCAGTGGTACAGTCAAAGCGGTGAATGGCGCAACTGGGGCATCTAAGGAGATTAAACGTGTGAGGTCCATAGTCCCCTGTTTTCATGTGTCTGACACCAAGAGAAAGTTGAATGTTGTTGTAAGTTGAGACCGGCTAAGGCTGGTGCCAACGCGGGCTGGAGGGGGGGCGGTATCGCCCGCCGGGAGGCGAGAGGGAGGCGAGAGGGAGGCGAGAGGGCAGCGGCGGGCGCCGGCTCCGTCGCCCGGCGGGAGCGGGCGATACCGCCCGGCCGGCGCCCGCGCTGGCGGGGCGAGAGCAGGCGATAGGGGGGCGACGCGGTGGCGGGGCGGGAGCAGGCGATAGGGGGGCGACACGGAGGAGGAGCGTCGTCCAATAGGCCGCGATAGGGCCAAGGCCGCGGCACGTAAGGATAGGAGGAAGGGGAAGGAATCCTCAAGCAGTGAGGTAGCAAGTAAATCCTTCGCGATGAAGAACATGTGGAATGGTTTAGTGAAGGCTAAGCTACTCAAGCAATGGAACAAAATGAAAGACCGATCAACCGCCGACATGGACGAAGCAGAAAAGCGCAAACATGTGAAGGCCATCAAGATGGTGGAAAAAGAGCTTGGTCTGGAAGATGATGACGACGAGGAGAATGAGGAGGAGGAAGAGGATTAGAATTTATTTTTTATTTATTATGTAATTTTTAAAATTTATTATGCAATTTTATTAATTATTATGTAATCGGTAACAATTTTAGTTGAATAAAATAATTTTCTTGCATTATTTTGAATGTTGTAAAAGAGAGGAGAGAGAAAAGCTGATGTGGAGGAGAGAGAAGTGAGAGCTCGCACTATAGCCCGTGCACTGGCACCGTGGGGTGAGAGTGGGTGAGAGTGGGTGAGAGTGGGGTAAAAGCTGACGTGGCGAGGCTATAGTGGGGTGATGCATTGGTACCAGCCTAAGGGTGGGTCTGGATGTTCTCTGGTGGTTGATGATGGGCTTGTAGTCGTGGGTGAGGCTGCTCAAGGGAGCTATGACGCGGGTGAGGTCGCTCAACGGAGCCCTGCCGCTGCAGTGTTCTCTCCATTTACCTCTGACACGGCAGAGGTTTTGCCTGTCGCGGCAGCATCGGCAGCACTTTCCACGCTTGTCTCTGCGGCAGCAGACTCGGCTCTACGATCCAACCGGGCTTCTTACCCCTTTCCATTTCATAACAAAACGGAAATACAGAGTTCTTTATACAAACAGAAAACTAAAGAAAGGGGGAGGACACAAGAAGCTAGCTGGGGCACTAACAGGAAACCCACTGTGATAGTCGATCTTGACTATAACTATGGGGCAAAAACCTGTTACCACCATAGTCTCCAGACAAACGGCACACATGCCACTACAAATTCAGAAAGGAAACAACCTGAACCAAATAGACTCCAAAAGCAACTCAGAAACTACCACCAAGGACCCAACCACTCCAGAGAGAACAGCCATTTCTTCAGGCGGCTCACAACATCTTCAATCGCCGATCAGGGAACAACCACGCCTGGCTTCAGTCCTAGCCTGTCTAGCCAATTCAGTCGCCATTTCCATCAACTTCCCAGCCCCCATCAGCACCTGCGCCTTGTCTTCATCTGTTTGGAGACCTGCCCAGTACATTACAAAAGAACACATAGTAAACACTGCTTCAGAAGGAGATCTCATGTTATAATTATCAAAAGTTGTTTTATTCTGGATTGTCCAAATAGCCCAACACACAGCCGCAATGCCCAACATATAAAACCTTTTTCCTCCTGGTAAGAAAGCATGAAACCAGTAAACAGCCTGCCACAGCGAGGTTGGGCACCTGTCTGTACCCAACACCTTTCCAATGGAACCCCAAACAACTTTTGCTACAGAACAGGAAAAGAACAAATGATCAACCGATTCATGTTGCAAACAAAAAGAACAGGTAAGATTTCCGGGCCACTTTCGACGCTTCAAATTGTCCCTGGTTGGAATAGCATTCCTAAACGTTTGCCACATGAAAATTTGAATTTTCAAAGGAATCTTAGTCTTCCAAATCAACTTGTTATTAGGACCCACTAGATCCTTTTCTAAGAATTCATACACCAATTTTGTAGAGAACTTTTTGTTAGCATTTAAACCCCAAAACACCACATCAGGAATATCACAAACATGAATTTCATTGAATCTTCTTATAATCACCTCCCATTGATCAGCCAACAGGCCATGAAGCCTTCTCCTAAACTCAATTTGTCCATGACAATCAATAAACTCCTTGACAGTGCATTCTTGCATCTGACAGATGTCGAAAAGCTCAGGATATGAGCTAATAAGAGGAGGGCCATCATCCCAGGAGTCATGCCAGAATCTCACCAAATTACCACTATTCATTTTTATACGCCTCCTAGCAAGATATGTCTCTTTAACAAGGAGAAGAGATTTCCAACAAGGGGAATCCGAAAATCTAGAAGATACAGATGCTACAGATTTGTTTCTAAGATATCTTGGTTTGACAATCTGTTGCCAAAGACCCTCTTGCGTCTCTAACTTCCACCACCATTTCGTTAGTAAACTTATATTTTGTCTCCGCAAATCTTTTATTCCCAGTCCACCTTTACCCTTAGATCTACACACTTTCAACCATCGCACCATATGATAACTCTTTTTATCTTTCCTCTTCTGCCAAAAGAATCTTTTTCGATGTCTATCCACTTTTTCTAAGAAAGTCTTATTCATAAGGAACATCGACATAGGGTAATAAAGAATGGAAGATAAACTGGCATCAATAAGAATCTTTTTCCCACTAGAAGAAACTGAATTACCTACCCAGGCATCCAACTTGTTAATCATCCGACCATCCACAAAATCCCAATCTAAATTTTTAAGAGAAACAGAGGAAATAGGAACACCAAGATACTTCATTGGCAAAGATCCAACTTGACACCCAAACATATCCGAATAGAACTCAGCTATCTGATTATCTCCCCCCAATCATGAAAACCTCACTTTTCATAAAATTAATTTTCAAACCCGACATCAACTCAAAGGAATATAACAAGAGTTTCAAATTCAAAGCTTTTTCAGGATCATGGCTGAAACATAAAACCGTATCATCCGCATACTGGAGAACCGCAACCCCCCTAGGAATCAAATCATCCGCCAACCCCACCAACATACCATTCTCCTGTGCCCGCAAAACCATCTTAGTAAGAGCTTCCGCAATCAAATTAAACAAGGTTGGCGACATAGGATCTCCCTGCCTAACGCCTTTTGAACTTTGAAAATATGGGCCCATCTCATCATTAATTTTCACACTCACTGTACCACCAACAAGAATTTGCTCAATCCAAGAGCACCAGACCTCATTGAAACCACGCATTCTAAGACACTCCAACAAAAAAGCCCAATTAACTTTGTCGTAAGCCTTCTCAAAGTCAAGCTTGAGAACCACACCACATCTTTTTTTCACATGAGTATAGTTCAAAAGTTCATGTAAAGATAAAACTCCATCCATAATATTTCTTTTTTTGATGAAAGCATTTTGCTGAATGCTGAAAAGCTTCCCCGAATAAGGTTCTAATCTCAAAGTTAAGGCCTTCGTAATCACCTTGTAAATACACCTTAGAAGACAAATAGGTCGATACTGAGTAATTTTTTCAACACCTACCACCTTTGGTAGCAGGATGATCACACCATAGTTTAGCCTTTTGACATCAAGGGTACCATGATGAAAACAGTAAATCATGTACATGATTTCAGGTTTTACCAAATGCCAACAATGTTGAAAAAATTCAATAGGGATATGATCTGGACCAGGAGCCTTATTCACTTTCATTGAAAAAAGGGCATGCTCAATTTCTTTAACAGAAAAAGGTCTTGTGAAATCTTCATTATCGAGGTCACTCAAAGTCTCATTCCTTCCCCATAAAGAATCATCAAGTCTCATCAAATTACCAGGGGCCGGACCAAAAATATTTTTATAAAACTCCATCGCATGTTTCACAAGATTCTCAGTCCCTTCTATGTTTACCTCTCCATCTTTCAACATCACAATGGAATTTTTCCGTCTCCTCCCATTTGCCACTCTATGAAAGTATGCCGAGTTGTGATCACCTTTTAACAACCACCTCTCACTACACCTTTGAACCCAAAAAAGCTCTTCATCAGCATAAAGCTCCTGAAGTTCCACAAAAATTTCCGTTTTCCTCACAAAATCCTCAGGAGATAAAGTGTCATGTTCCTCTTTGTTTTCTAAGTCACATAAATCTTGTTTCAGCCCATTTTTCCTTTTCCTCATATGACCAAATAAATTGGACCCCCAACCTTTAAAATGCTTTTTGAACCTTTTCAATTTGATATTTAAAATATCAATAGGATCCACACTACGCACCGGTTGTTTCCAAATTTTCTCCACGGTAGGAAGAAATTCATCTTTCTTAAACCAAGCGATATCAAATATAAATTCTCTCTTTTTCACCAAGTTATCATTTGTCCCACCAGACATTAACAAAAGAGGACTATGGTCTGACATGTCAGAAACCAACTTTCTCACTTGGACTAAAGGAAACAAATCTTCCTAGGCAGGAGACATTAAAACTCTATCCAATTTTTCAAGAGTTGGATTTCTTTGCTTATTGGACCGAGTAAAAACTCCACCAGACATATGAATCTCTCTCAAACCAAGCGTATGAATAATAGAATTAAACACATCAGAGAAATGAGACAAAGTTGTTTGCTTATTTTGTTTTCCCCACTATGTCTCAAAATGTTAAAATCACCCCCAATTATATAAGGACAGTCGATCAAATGACAAAAGGAAGCAATCTCAGCTAGGAAACGATCCTTAAACTCATCATGAGCTGGTCCATAAACAGTTAGCAAGGACCATTTACAATTTTTCTTATTATCCCAGAGATCCAACCTAAGAATATACTCACCAATCTTATGACCCAACACCCCAAAGGAATCTTGCCTCACACCACATAAAATCCCACCAGATTTTCCAATAGAGGGAATCCACTTCCAAAAGAAAATGCCACCCGGATCAATTTTCCTAAAAAACTTATCAGTATACTTCCTTTTCATGGTCTCCTGCAAACAAATGAAGTCTAAAACATGGTCTCTAATAAGCTCTGTAAGGCAAAAAAAAAAGCCATGCCTCTTTTCCCCACCCCTCTACAATTCCATATAAGACCTTTCATTTTAATTTCTCAGGTTTTTTCTTTTGCTGGATAGTTCTGCCAGGAACATGGGCAGAAATATCCCTCTTACTTTGACTCCGCGTCATAGGCCTACTCACCACCACCTTTTTCTTACCACTCGATTTCATTTTTTTCCTTGATTCCACCACAACAAAATCATCTTCCCTATCAGATTCAGATAACCACTCTAAGGATAAAGGCGTTCTCTCTCCCACAACATTTTCAATGTGTAAAGACTGCTCACATTTTTTATTTACTTTATAAGATAAGTTTTCCCTAGCCGCTTCCATTTCACGAATCAAGTTCACAGTTTCAAAATCATCATAGGATATCTTAACACCCATTTTAGAAGCCCTACTCACAATTTCCAAATCAGATAAAGCAGAAAACGAGTTAGGAGAATTATTGCTGGTTTCAGGAATATCACCTTGAGCATCTTTCTTCTTGCAGATTCTTGTTGCTCTGTCCATCACTTTCTCTGACACTTTATCAAGGTTTCGTTTGCTGAAATGCCCTCTAGGACCCTGTTCATCAAAACACTTCCCCACCATACCACACACAGAAGGTTTGTGTCTAACACCCTCATCAAGATGTGAATCCACCATATCCACCACATGCACAGGAGATTCATCCGGAGACTGCACTAGATATTCTGAAACTTCCACCCTTTGAGGAGAACCATCCTCCCTAGAGTCAACTTCTTGAATCAAAGGAGGCCACACTTCTTTACTGAGAATAGACGCATAAGAAGACATTCCCAGTCTATTTTTTCCAGAGTCACCAACAGAACACACCAACTCATTATTCACACAAGGAGTCCTAGGAGCAAACATTGATAGATTTTTCCACACCGAGGTAACAGGAGTATGAATTATTAATGCCTTCCCAGTATCCACAGGGATATCACACTCTTCCCTACCGATTCTCTCATTAGTCATTACATATTTTTGTCCCTCATTTTCCAGGGAAGGGTTCTGATGCCTCTGATCATCCATCATCATATCAGAAGAGGTTTCATTATCCTGATTCAAGCCATCCTCCACCTGTGAATCCTTGTGCTCATTATTCTTTTCCCTCATCATTTCCTCTATCAACAGCTCATTGTTTTCCTCACTTTCTTCTTCAGATTCATGTTCAGATAAAGTTTCCAGTGTCACAGCATAAGATTTACCAAGGTTTCCAGAACCAGACACTTGATATCCCTCATTGCTTTGTCCCTCCGAAGATTCCACATTGGTCTGCGAGTTGTTATCAGTTCTTGCTCTTTTAGGAGATGGAACATCTGAATTACTATTCACAGGAATCATGACAGCATTTTTTGGTGGGCCTCCCACCACCACCTTGTCTATCTCATAATAGAAAGTATAGAAATTATCCCCCATACACCCCTCAGCCTTGTCAGGAATCTTCTCCACATCCCGACATCCCAGGAGAATCCTCACATATTCCGGCCTATGAATCGTAGACACATCAATGTCCAGAGTTACTCCAACCAAGGATCCAGCAAAAGCAGCATGTTCTTCATTTCTTTTTTCAGAAGGAATATTTCTCACCCTAACCTATGCCTTTTGTAACTTTGCATTAGCACCGACATCATCAGACCAAGGAGACAAATTCAGAACTGCTTTTTTAGTTTTCATTTCCATTCTTTTCCCCCAATAGCAAGCACGTTCAACTTCTTTAGGATTCGGGAACCTCATCGAGAATTGCACAGGACTCAGCGCCCTGGCAGTACATCGCCATCCAGCACCAAAAAACCCCCCATCATTAAACTCAGTTTCAATATCACGAGCATTGACCTCTCCTTCCACAACCGAAATAATCACAGTACTTGCTTTCTCTTGGATTTGCTGAGGAGTACTACTATCAGGAAAATAGAAGAACCCCTGTCCAGGAGACTGAAAACCACACATCGAAGCAATGCACTGCCAGGGAAGGAGCACCTGGCAGACATGTGAAGTATGACCAAGTTTCTCGCAACAAGCGCACCTGATTGTCGGGCAGTGAGCCACCAGATGGCCATGGATCCCGCAATTGTAGCACGGACCTAGGTCTCCGCGGTCCTCCTGATGCATCACCCTTTGCTGCTGAGGAATTTGACGGTTCCCACCACCCTGATTCACCCCGCCAAGATTCTGACCTTGGCCTTGAGTCATCCCTTGACCCCGACCTGCTCCTTGCCCTGGGGCTTGAGGCCCAGGTTCCCAGCGATTGGATTCACCATTGGAGGAATTCTGGCCTACTCCCTCTTGGAGATCTCACTGCCAAACATAGTTTCGTCCGTGACCCCCACCGCCGCCACCACCACCGCCTCCAAATCGCCCCCCTCCTGGAGCTCGACCACCAACGCCACCTCGCCCTTGACGACCTCCACCATGATCTCCCATGGGGTTCTGAGGAATGGTATGAGGGATAGTGGCTACAACCTGTGCAAAGCATCTGGAATCGCCTGTAATTTTTCCCGGCCACCAGCCAAAGGAATCACGAGCAGGAGGCGGCGCAACCCTAGCCGAACCCTAGAAGTGATGAAATAGGGTTTCCAGATCTGACCGTGAGGAACTCGGTGCAGATCCCGAGGATATTCCGTCCACCTGCGCCACCGTAATCACCGTCTCCACCGCCAGACACGCCGTCACCCGACCAGAGCCACCGCCAGTAGGCCCCGCGCCTAGGATACCCGGTGCTCCAGACGGTAACGGAACTGCATGCCCTCCCACCTGGAGCCATGAGGAGATACCACCAATCGCACACCGCGATGGATCTGCGCCGGATCCCTGCTCCATATCGATGCCACGTCTCCGATCCCCATCTCGAGAAGGAAATCCGGAGAAGAGAGAGGAGAGAGACGAGAAAGGAGCCATCTCCTTTTCTCACTTTCGGTTCCTCGGCTCTACGATCTACTACGACAGAGACTACTCCAGTGCTTTCAGCATCGACGGAGGTGAAAGCTAGCAATGGGGGTGCTGGCTCGGGTTTGTCTGCCTTGGCTTGTCGTCAGCAAGCAGCTAGGGAGGACCTTAGCCCTCAGCTAGCACGGTCGACTGAGAAGGATCGAACACCGAGGGAGGTCTCTGCCTCTGTCATGGCTCCACACGGGACGCCTGCTGGCCAAGCCTTTTCAACGCCAGGAAGAGATGCTAATAAAGGAGGTGCAGCCAAGGAGTATTCGAATGATGAAGTGGTTGCATTTGGAGTAATACCGGCGCCGTCGGCTGACATACGGTCCAGCAGTCGCATCCGGGCTCAAGACAATGCGGACTTGCCCCAAATGGAGCGGGCGATGCGCATGGCTCAACTCCGCGATTCCCCAGGTTTGTTTTCATCTAGGCTTTCATTTACTTCAATTCCAGATAGTGAGGAAGTAAATAGAGTGAACAAACTTGGGGTTTCCTTAGGCTCATCTCCTTCGGCTGTTGCTAGCTCGGTTAGAGAATTAAAAAATTTTGAACATCATAGAGCTGTGCAGTTTATTAGTACTAGGAATTTTTCTTCTGAGGATGACCCGCATGATCTCATAGTCTCTAAAGTTTCTGGTTTGTGTGAAGACCTTGCGGAGGAAGACTTGCTGGACATTGATGATCATACGGATCAATCTTGTCCAAAAGAAAAAATTGTTAGAAACCACCGTAAAAAAGTTGATGTTGATAAGACAACAGTAAGGCGTAGTGATAGAATTAAGAAGATAAAAAAGAATAAATCCTAAATGAAAGTGCTTATTTGGAACAGTGAAGGTTTGAGAGATACTTGTAATCATTTATTTATTAAGGAGACAGTGAGAGAGCAAAAGTTAGATTTAGTGGCTTTGTTAGAAACTGGACGTTCTCATTTCACTACGGGTTTCTTACAAAATCTAGCTGTGGGAAGTGACTTCATTTGGTTCTGCCTGCCTCCACAAGGGAGGTCAGGTGGAATTCTTTTGGGAATAAATGCCGAAACTCTAAATGTTAAAGATATTGAGGCTGGCGAGTTTTCGGTTAAAGTTCATTTACGATCAAAACATGATGGTTTTGAATGGACTTTTCTAGCTGTTTATGGGGCTGAACAAGATGTGCAGAAGCCTATGTTTTTAGCCGAACTAGTACGGATGTGTGAGAACGAATCTAGGCCTATGCTTGTTGGCGGAGATTTTAATATTATTCGTTGCCCCGCTGAGAAAAATAATAACAATTATAATGCTAGGTGGCCGTTTGTTTTCAATGCTATAATAGAAAGTTTAAACCTGAGAGAAATAGTTCTTTCAGGCCAACAATTTACCTGGGCAAATAGACGAGAAACGCCTACTTATGAGAAACTTGATCGGGTTTTAGCGAGTGTAGAATGGGAACAAAAATTTCCGTTAGTCACTGCGCGTACCCTTACTCGATCTGGGTCGGATCATACCCCCTTGTTAGTCGATTCTGGTGAACAAGCTCACCTAGGCAACAAGTCTCAGTTTTCTTTTGAACTATCTTGGTTACGGGAGGATGGCTTTCAAGAGTTAATTGAGGCTGAATGGGGTGCTTATATTAAGGGTAATAGTCCAATTGAAACCTGGCAAAACAAGATACGTCACCTTCGCCGGTTTCTGAAGGGATGGGCAAAACATAAAAGCGGAGTTTATAGAAAAGAAAAGGAGAGGCTTATGCAATTAATAGATCAACTTGACAACAAGGTAGAATCCGGTGCACTTGGGGATGCAGAAAGAGTGTCCCTAAGGCATGCGAATGATAAGCTTTGTAAGCTTAGAAGGGATGAAGAAGCCAAGTGGGCAAAAAAGAGCGAAGGTAAAACATGTGCAAGAAGGAGGAAATAACACAAAATATTTTCACCTAATTGCTAATGGAAAACATAGGAAAAAGAGGATTTACCAACTAGAGCAAGATGAAGGGACAATAGTAGGTGAAGAAAATTTAAAGGCTTATATAACAGAATATTACAAAAGATTGTTTGGGGATCCGGTAAAAAATAGTTTCTCTATGAATGAGGGTGAGGTGTCGCATATACCCCAAGTCTCTCCAGATGAGAATAGTATTCTTACGGCTGCCTTCTCGGAGGAGGAAGTGTTTGAGGCTATTTCGCAAATGGAACACAATAAGGCTCCTGGACCAGACGGGTTTCCAGCGGAGTTCTATAAATGTTTTTGGGAGCTAATCAAAGCTGATTTGATGGCTATGTTTATGCAACTACAAAGAGATGAGTTGCCTTTGTATAAACTAAATTTTGGTGTCATAACGCTACTGCCCAAAAAAGAAAATGCAGTTCAAATCCAGCAGTATAGACCTATATGCCTCCTGAATGTGAGTTTTAAGATATTCACGAAGGTAGGTACTAATAGGATAACGGGTGTTGCACCTAAAGTTATAAAACGTACACAGACTGCGTTTATGCCAGGAAGACATATACTCGAAGGAGTTGTGGTTCTTCATGAGACCATCCATGAGCTTCATAGGAAGAAAATGGATGGTGTTTTATTCAAAATTGATTTTGAAAAGGCTTATGACAAGGTCAAATGGTCTTTTCTTCAGCAGACTTTGCGTATGAAAGGATTCTCTCCTGAATGGTGTAATCTTGTGAAACAATTCATCCAGGGAGGGTCGGTCGGAATAAGGGTCAATGATGATATTGGCCACTACATCCAAACGAGAAAGGGGCTTCGCCAAGGCGATCCTCTCTCACCGTTGCTTTTTAATATTGTTGCTGATATGCTAGCTATCCTAATTGCTAGGGCAAAGGAGGATGGTCAAATTGGTGGGCTTGTCCCTCATCTAGTTGAGGGGGGAGTGTCCATCTTGCAATATGCCGACGATACTATACTTTTCATGGAGCATGACTTAGTAAAAGCCGTGAACATGAAACTAATTTTAAGTATCTTTGAGCAATTATCGGGACTAAAAATAAATTTTCATAAGAGTGAAATTTTCTTTTTTGGGAAGGCTAAGGAAATGGAAGAACAATACAAACAAATCTTTGGTTGTGAGGCTGGTGCTCTTCCTTTTAGATACTTAGGCGTCCCAATACATTGCAGAAGATTACTCAATAAAGAATGGAATCCAGTAGAGAACTGATTTGAACAAAAATTGGGATGCTGGCAAAGCAAGCTTCTCTCATACGGGGATAGGCTCGTGCTTATTAATTCCATCTTAACAATCTTACCGATGCTCATGTTGTCTTTTCTAGAAATACCTAAAGGGGTTAGGAAAAGATTGGATTTCTATCGTTCTCGATTTTTTTGGCAAAATGACTAGCTGAAGAGAAAATATCAATTGGCAAAATGGAATATTATTTGTCGACCAAAGGATCAAGGGGGGTTAGGAGTGGAAGTGCTAGATATAAAAAATCGATGTTTACTTAGCAAATGGCTATTTAAACTTCTGAATGAGGAAGGTATGTGGCAAGAACTCCTAGTTAATAAATACCTTCGTAACAAGACACTTTCTCAAGTGAAAGTAAAGCCAACTGACTTCCCCTTTTGGAAAGGGCTCATGGGTGTGAAAGAGATCTTCTTTAAGAATGGATCTTTTACCGTAGGTAATGGCCAGAAAACACGTTTCTGGGAAGATACTTGGTTAGGTGAAACACCTCTAGCTCTTCAATATCCATCTTTGTATAATATTGTGCGACGGAAAAATATGTTAGTTGCCGATGTGTTATCCAATAACCCGTTAAATATAGAGTTTAGAAGATCATTAAACGGAAATAGATGGGCTGTTTGGTTGCAACTTGTGCAAAGACTCATGGGGGTAACTCTAACAGAAGAACCTGATGCATTTGTGTGGAAGCTCACTACCTCAGGAATTTTTTCGGTCAAGTCTTTATATGCACACTTGATGAATGGTCACACTGTGTTTTTGAGGAAATACATTTGGAAGATCAAAGTTCCACTAAAAATTAAGATTTTCATGTGGTTCTTATATAGGAAAGTCATTCTCACTAAGGATAATCTTGCAAAACGTAATTGGAATGGTTGTAAGAAATGTGCGTTCTGTGATTCAGATGAATCAATCAACCATTTATTTTTCTATTGTCCCTTCGCTCGTCTAGTTTGGAGAGTTATTCAATTTACTTTTAATATTCTGCCTCCTACCAATGTGATGAATATGTTCGGAAATTGGTTAAATGGGGTTCACAAAAAGATAAATCTAGGATTCATGTAGGCATATGTGCTTTAATGTGGGCTATGTGGAATTGCAGGAACAATGTGGTTTTTAACAAATGCTCCAATGTTAACTTCCTACAGGTTATCCGTATGGTTACGCATTGGATCCAAGATTGGTCCTATCTACTACCGGAGGCGCAGCGGGAGCCTATGGTTTCTGGATGTAGCCGGTTGGAGACGGTTGCATGGGATATCTACAACCTGGGTGGCTGGCGGCTTACTAAAAGACTCAATGAAGCATAGACTATATCCTATTATATTCTGTTGGTTGATTTTTGTTAGCACTTTGTGCGACCATTGAGTGTATCTTTGTTTTTTTTATATGTTGGAACCTCTTAATAAAAATGGCTGTGTGCATCGATTGATGCAGAGGCCGGGGCTGAGTTCCTCATTTCGAAAAAAAAAAGTTTTGGCAAATTTAACCTTTTTGTTTTGTTACACTTTAGCTTGAAATGAAATTAGTTATCCAAATGCGCGGACATACTGTCAGATCTTATCAGCCTTAGCAATTCGGCTTGCTTCCTTCAGGAAACAAAGCTAGATCAAATTGATATTTTTAAAGCTAAATCCTTCCTCTCTCGCTCTCTCGACGACTATGATTTTAAACCCACTAATGGTTATGCCAGAGTAATCCTCAACGCCTTCTCCTCTTCACATTTTTCCTACTCTACTCTGCATCCTCTAACTTTACGCTGTCCTCCATGATCTCTGGCCTCGCTCACCCAAGTCCGGTCAGGGTCACTAATGTCTATGCGCTAACTGACCACAACCTAAAAGAAAACTTCCTAGATGAATTAGTTTTAATTGCTCCTCGAAACTTCGCTCCCTGGATCATCTTGGGTGACTTCAACTTATTGTGATACCCTTTCGACAAAAACAACTCCTTCCGTGAAGCCGAAGCCGACATGTTCAATGACTAAATCGATAACTCTCGCTCAGTGAGCTTCAATATCTCGATCATCAGTTCACCTGCTCTAGTAACCGCGCTACTCCTAATCTCAAAAAAATTCCGTGTCTTCATTAATCTAGCGCGGGACTCAATATTCCCCAACTCTGCAGTCTCATCTGTCACTCACTGTGTCCCTTGATTATCTATATCTCTACCTCTGTCCCGCGTCCCACTATGTTTAGGTTTGAAAACGCATGGGCTGCTAACACGACTTGTGGGCCTCTGATCGCTTCCGCTTGGGCCCTAGCCCGACAAGTTTCAAAAGGTGCCACTTCGTACGTTGCCGCCCTAAAGAAAATTAAACCTGTTCTGCGCTAAAATCTTGGCGCAAATCTCTACTCCCACTACATTTTTTGGCAACTTTACCGTAGGGGAAACCCCTACAGTGTATTTTATATATCAAAAGAAAAAACTATACAATAGTGAAAGAGATCCAATTACATCAAGGGAAAGGGAATGGGCTAGAAATAAAATGAACATTACATAAATTGAGCAAAAATCCACTCTACTAGTTTGTTGCACCTTATCAGAGTTTACTCTATGAGTATGAAGCATGATATCATTCTTGAACCCAACTTTCCATCGATTTAAAGTCATTGAAGAAATAGTACATGATAATAACTAATACATCTGTAATACATCAAGTAAATATGTTGTGGAGGCCACCATTTAATGCCAGCAACTGATATGGCCAACAACCAACTACTCCCTCTACTATCGCGATTTACTACCCAAGGGAATCACGGAAGGGGTTGGATTATCTCTTTAGTCCTCTGTATCCCCGTTACTAGGGGACGGAGATCCGGTGCCTTGCCATGGGCGAGGCACGGATGAACAGTTCTGTACCTTGACTCCATTTTTTACTGCTGGATGGAGAATATACGGCCGGATATTTGCCGCTACAGGAACATTCTACACTCTACAATACATTTTCTACAGGGGCATCAGCTATAGATCTAGCTGTGTCCAGAACGCCATAGCACATCTGCTATAGTGCTAAATCAGATCCATTCATTTTCAATCCAAGGGCTGATTCGGCAAGGTACGGAACTGTTCATCCGTGTCTCGCCAATGGCAAGGCACCGGATCTCAGTCCGTTACTACGAGCCCACATCGGTGCTGGGAGGAGGAGTGATGACCCACAAGTATAGGGGGTGTATCGTAGTACTTTCGATAAATAAGAGTGTCGAACTCAACGAGGAGCAGAAGGTGTTGATGAGCAGTTTTGATAAAGGAATCACTGTAAATACTAGCAAACAGGTTTTCAGGAGTATTTGGTAATACGAGTAAATAAAGTGCGAGTAAATAAAAGACAGTAGTAACAATTGCAGCAAGTGGCCCAATCCTTTATTCAGCAAAGGACAAGCCGGTTGTGTTCTTATAATAACCAAATGTTCTCGAGGACACACGGGAGGTTTCTGTCAAGAGCTTTCGCTTCATAGAGCCAATAGTATTTATTGATTTGGCAAGTGTTATGGGGGTGAACCTGTGCTAGCGCACTACCCTTACTAGGATAAATACACACTTGTGATTATACCCCTTGCAAGCATCCGCAAATACAAGAAAGTAATTAAGATAAATCTAACCACAGCCTTAAACTCTATGATCCTACGCTCCCTGGTGCAATGGTTTCCCAACGGAGGTTTAGGTTTCTGTCACTCCAGCAACCCCACAGTCGGTGACCAAATACACAATGCATCTCACTAGGCCCATAAATGGTGAAGTGTCATGTAGTCGACGTTCACATGACACCACTAGTGAAATAGCACCACAACAATATCAAACCATTAAATATTTCTCAACAATAATTCACTACTAGCATCTTGACTTCTCCCATGTCCTCAAGAACTAAACGAACTACTCACAAGACATCATATGGATCATGATCAGAGGTGAAATAATGGTAAATAACAATCTGGACATAAACCTTAATTCAATGGTTCCACTCAATAGCATCAACTACAAGAGTAATCAACACCGGGAAAGTTTCCCCTATGAATATAACAAGATCCAACTCAAGATGTTACAGCGGGATGGCGAGGTGATGGTGGAGATGAAGGTGCTGGTGATGGAGATGATGATGATGATCCCGATGAAGTCCGGTGCGATGGTGATGACGATGGCGACGATCTCCCCTCTCCGGGAAGGAATTTCCCCGGTAGATTTCTCTCTACCAGAGAGCTTTCTCTCTCTGGTGTTCTCCGCCCCGCAGAGGCGGCTGTGTCTCACTCTGAACCCCCCCTTGACTTAGGTTTTCGGGGACGATGATGTACGCGAAGGGGCGAGACCAGAGGTGGGCCAGGGTCCCTTCACACAGGGCTGGCGCGGCCAGGGGGCTGGCCGCGCCGCCCTAGCGTGTGGGCCACCCCTGGCCCCTCTCGACTCCTCCTTCTGGCTCCGTGAGTCTTCTGGGAAATTATAATTTCTGGGTATTTTTATGGAATTTTCCTGATCTTCAAAATATGGTCTCCTGATGGTCCTTTTTCCAGCAGAATCCTGATTCCGGCAGCAGCTCCTCCGATGATCATCAAACATGTGAAAGCAAAGGAAATAACATAAGTATCATGTCTAAATATGAAATATATCAATGAATAACAGTAAATTATGATACAAAATAGTGATGCAAATTGGACGTATCAACCCCCCCAAGCTTAGACCTCGCTTGTCCCCAAGCGAAAACTAAACTCGGTAAACATGACCACAGGTTGATGGAGTGAAGTGTCGATAATCAAAATACGGACAAGAAGCATCACATTCACTAAGGCACAAATTATAATAGACAGCAACTTCCCTTTATAAGATGTAAACTTGCAATAGGTAAAAGGGAATCACATATAAGGATGCACAAGGTAAATAATAATTGGCAATGGCAAACCTTAGTTCTTGGTCAAAGAATGGAGAACAAACTATTCTCTCTTTTAAACGGAGCCTTTTAAAACAGAGTTAATATAGCAAAGACTATATGCTCAACAAAGTAAACTTTGCATTCATAGAAAGCTTTCAAAGATGTATTCCTTTAGATAAAAGCATTATACAAAACAAGGAAGATAGTAAACATGATTAAACGGATCAACATATGGATGAGTGAAACATAACAACTCAAACGCTTGCTTGAGACAGAGGGAAATAGGTTGACTCAACATAAAAGTAAAAGATAGGCCCTTCGCAGAGGGAAGCAGGAATTAAACATGTGCTAGAGCTTTTCATTTGTAAAAACAGAGGTAAAAATTGTTTTGAGAGGTGGTTGCTTTTGTCAACGACTAGCAACAGAGTTCTTGATATCTTCCATACTAAACAAGTGGGAGCGGTTCCGAGATGTTTAATTAGTTGGCTCTTTTATAGCTTTGCACTCCTCCCCACCTTTTTCCTTTCTCAAACCATGGCTAACCGATTCCATCGGGTGCCGACCAACTTTCACAATCCATTGGAGGAGTGCCTTTTTCTTTCTTTTGAGATTATAATGGTCTGACCAGCTCCCTTGCAAAATTAATGACGAGCAGATGAAGCTGCCTAGTCGAGGGGTACTTAATTTAGTATGGAAGATAACAAACCCATCCACTACGTCCTCATGAGCTAAAAACAGTGGCACAAAATGAGAAGTGTTTGAAAGTTTTTGAAAGGTAGCACATGAAAATTTACTTGGAATGGCTTAAAATACCATGCATAGGAATTTATAGTGGACTCTTTGGAAGTGACTTGGCTTTTGGGAATTGGATGCACGAGAAGTATTCCCTCTCAGTACAGGTTTTTGGCTAGCAAGGCTGGGTAGCAAGCATAAGAGTTGCATGAAACAAACAAACATACATATAATAAGAACAATCATGCAAACTCCCTTGAAGGTACAACGATTTTAACTTTAAGAATAACAATGCTTATAAGCCAAACATAAGGAAAACTGAAGTGATGTAACTACAAGCACTTCTTTATTCTTTTCTACTCAAACCTCAAGGTAAAGTTGCTACTGACCAAGCTAGGTTTGCCAAAACCAACTAAATCTACTCATGCTCCCAATGTGATACCAATACCAATCAACAAGACTAGTCACATAAGAGAAATTGCAAACTAACATAAAGTGTGCAAAAAGTAAACGATAAAACTTCTCATTAATATTTCATTACCGCAACTCACACCAAGGGATACAAAGATAACTAACTAAGGAGGATACTTCCAACTGCAAACTATTCTATATGATAACTTCTCTATTCATGATAAGACTCTACTTGAAAAGTAAATGAACAAAAGGTAATGATGTGATACCGCGGCACTCCCCCAAGCTTGGAACAAGCCAAGGGGATGCCTATACCGATGACGAATTACTCCTTTGGTGGCGGCGATGAATCTTCATCGTTGCCATACTTCCAAGGCAGAGGTCCCCCATCAAAGAAGGATGTCTTGGTCTCCAAAATCCTGAAACTTGCAGCAGCACTCATTTGATGAAATCTAGCTTCATACTCACAATTTTGGTTATGCAAGTCGTAGAGTTGTGCTTGTAATTGGCTAGTCGTCTCCTGGAGTGAGAGGACATCCTTCCAAAGCTCCGTAGTCTCTTTCTTGTACTTGGCGACAAGCTCTTGATTAATTCTATAGATAATTTCCACCTCGCGTTCTACCATCTTCTTGTATTTGAAAACTTCCTGTTCCAGTGCTTCCATCCTTGCTTTGAGACTCCCTTCTCCCTTGGGTCCTTGAACATCTTTAATCTGCAACTCCCCATCCTTGAGTAACAACTCCTTCAGATGCATCTTCAGTTCCCTCATATACGGGTTGATGGGATCCGCAGGAGGGTTCTCTTTGGATGAACCAGACGAAGACATTATAACTTCAAGGCCGAGGGCAATTCCTGACAGAAACAGCACGGAACAAAACACGACGAGAAAACGATATACAGACCTCGGGGACTCCGGGGGGTTAAATAGGCGAAAATTATACATCGAAACGAAGTCACAGGAGGAAACCGGGACGGAAACGAGTTCCGGTGTGTTCTCACACCGGGGTGGCGTGGCCAGGGGTGGGCCCGCGCCACCCGTGTGTGAGACACACACGGATGCTTTTTCCTCCCCTTTTTCGTCTCGTGATTTTTCATATTTATTAAAAACAGCAAAAATATTAAAGGAAGAACTTTTCGCGAAACTTTTCTGACTAGAACTGTTACCTATTCGAAAACGAACTCTGCAGGCTCCTGCAGTTTGTCTTGTATGTAATCTTCCGGAGAAACTGTTTCAATAACATCAACATCTTCATTATAAGAATCTCCAGAAATATAATGTTTGAGTCTTTGCCCATTCACCACTTGTGTAGAATCATCTTTCAATGAAGCAATCTTAATGGCACCTGAGCGGTACACTTCCACAATAACATATGGTCCTTCCCATTTAGAAAGTAATTTACCTGCAAAAAATCTGAGACGAGACCTATACAAAAGAACTTTCTCACCAACATGGAACTCTCTCTTAAGAATTCTCTTATCATGCCATTGCTTGACTTTCTCTTTGAAAAGTCTGGCATTCTCATACGCTTCGTTTCTCCACTCATCTAGAGAACTCAAATCTAACAACCTTTTATTACCGGCTAATTTAAAATCTCTATTAAGCTCTCTCACTGCCCAAAAAGCTTTGTGTTCTAATTCTAAGGGCAAGTGACACGCTTTTCCGTAAACCATCTTATAAGGAGACATACCCATGGGGTTCTTATAACCAGTTCTATAAGCCCATAAAGCGTCATTTAACTTACTAGCCCAGTTTTTCCTAGACCTGCTAACAGTCTTCTGCAAGATAGACTTGATCTCTCTATTTGAAAGCTCTACCTGCCCACTAGTTTGGGGATGATAAGCAGAAGCAATTCTATGATTGACATCATACTTAGCAAGAGTTTTTCTAAAACTACCGTGAATAAAATGAGAACCTCCGTCAGTCATAAGATATCTAGGCACTCCGAACCTAGGAAAAATAACATCCTTAAGCATTTTTAACGAAGTATCACCATCGGCACTCTTTGTAGGTATGGCTTCTACCCATTTAGTAACATAATCGACGGCAACAAGTATATGGGTATATACTTTTGAAGGAGGAAAAGGACCCATAAAGTCAAATCCCCAACAATCAAACGGTTCAATAACAAGAGTGTAATTCATAGGCATTTCATTGCGTCTAGAAATATTTCCAACTCTTTGACATTCATCACAAGATAAAACGTACCTTCTGGCATCCTTAAAGAGGGTTGGCCAATAAAAACCTGATTGTAGAACCTTCTGTGCGGTTCTATCTCCAGCATGATGCCCTCCATAAGCACTGCTATGGCATTTTCTTAATATCTCTTGTTGCTCGTATTCCGGTACGCATCTTCTCATGATACCATCAACTCCTTCTTTATATAAATGTGGGTCATCCCAAAAATAATGCCTCAAATCATAGAAGAATTTCCTTCTTTGCTGAGTTGTAAAGGTCGGAGGCAAATACTTGGAAACAATAAAGTTAGCATAATCAGCATACCAAGGAAGGTCTCGTGAAGTTACATTTAATGCAGCCAACTGTTCATTTGGAAAACTATCATTAACAGGAATAGGATCAAAAGAAATATTTTCCAATCTAGACAAGTTGTCAGCCACAGGATTTTCAGCACCTTTCCTATCTACGATATGCAAATCAAACTCTTGTAAAAGCAACACCCATCTAATAAGCCTAGGCTTAGCATCCTTCTTAGTCATAAGATATCTAATAGCAGCGTGATCAGTATGAATAGTAACTTTAGAATCAACAATATAAGATCTAAACTTATCACACGCAAAAAACAACAGCAAGAAACTCTTTCTCAGTAGTAGC